>UCOJ01000265.1:0-140241 GCA_900474305.1 Cecidostiba fungosa | reverse complement strand
GCGTCCGTATGAAACTTTTCATAAATAATTAGGATAAATAGAAATGTATAAATGGAATGTGTAATCATTATTTTGTGTAACTTCATCTGTGCAGTTTGTTTAACAAGGTATATTTCACAAATAAACTTTAAATAAAAAGGGCACACATTTTGACTAGTGCAGTACCGGTAGAACCTCCTTAACTAAAGTAACGCAGTTATAGGTATACTGCACGTAGTTAGAATTGAAAGATCGATACTTGTAGGCTTGAAATCAAGTTTTTCTTTTAAAGAAAACTTTTATTGACAATTTGGTATCTTGCTATACACAAAAGCTAGTTGAACCATCAATACCTTCATGACATATATTTCTCTCACATAAAAAATAGATGTTGTTGTATCGACACTTTCTAGAAGTACATAAAATGTGAAGAGTAGCCAGTTCTTATTCCCTATACATCCAAAGGATATCTAAATAAATTATAAGTATTCACGTCTACAAAAGAGTGTCACCTTCCACAAATAAGTGATGCGCTCGACACTGTCGTCCTTCGCCACGCTTATGAGAGACAGACAATATAAAGCAGCCTCGCCAAACTTTGTGCCAAACTTTCGTCGACGTGCCCCTTCGACTCCGAAAGTAGAGGGAGTTAAAAAAAAATGGAAAAGTATAGCTAAACGGCTCGATAAATACACTCGGCTATAAAAAGAAGGCGCAGCAACGACGGGAGCCTGTCAGCGAGCGAACAAATAAATAGACTCATTTTTCTCGGCGAACCAGCTCTTTTTGCCGAATATAAGTCGCGACCCCTGAAGATACTGGCCTTTATTTTTACGCGCTACGACCGGACGATTTACACTACTATAATACTGTGAAAGTTATTGTCCTGCTGCGGACATCAGAGAAAGAGAGAGAAAATGCGCGGGTATCACAACCAACGGAATGCGCGAAGAGAAGGCAAGCTGAAAGGCATAGTTAACGAATGTTTCGGCCGTCGAGGACGAATCAATTCTGAGAAATGTTTGCAGAGTTATGCATTCTGCGTTGGGAGGAATGAGCGATAGCTATTTGTACCGCGAGTTTTTGGCCCGAATAGTTTGCGCGATCGAAAGAAGAATTCGCGCTACAAACGAGAATAAAGCAAAAAAAAAAAAAAAATCATAATTGTTCGTTAACTATATTGTACAAAAGCCTTTTGCGCAAGGTCAGTCGAAGCGAGCGTTAAAAAATAACGAGCCGCGCAAACTTATTTCATTACAAAGTTTCTCGACTTATCAACTACCCACTCGACTCACCCCCTCCTCCATATATACGTCCCCCGAAAAAAGCCTCCGCGCAAAATCCCTTCCATAAACAAATGAATTTCTCCAAGTAAATGAGGCGCTGGGGTATATATATACTATGTATACGCACACACAGGCTTCTCGCATAGTATTAATTAAACGGCATGAAAATTCATGGGGCAGCAGCTCGCAGCACTACTTCTCGAATAAGGCGCTGCTGCTGCTCCTGCAGTAGGTATATAGCATCAGAAACACTTGACAGACGCACAGCTGCTGCGACGCTCAATGAAGATCGAAAACGGAGAAACTCCCTTATATACACACACACACACGCAGAAGAGCGAGATATATGATACTGGAGAGTATATAGTGGTCGTGATGAGAAAACTCGCGGAGGTAAGTTCGCGGTGAGTGAGTGAGAGAACTGCGTTGCTTGTCAATCAAGCGCCGAAATTTCTCAAACTCTTGCAGAGGCTGACGAGATATATACGCACTTAAATATACACGTAGCGCGAGTCCTTGAGACGCAAACTTTGTCGGCGGTTGCCGCGCGGCATTGAATTACATTTAAGCATTGTCTATATATACTACCAGGCAAAGTTAGACTGCAGCTGCTGCTATATATACCTATACTTGCGCGAGATCTTTCGATTTTTCCGAGACGGGATGACGAATTTCATAGCTTATTTCTTTCGATATGTATAAGTATTATTAAAAAAAAGCAAAAGAAAGAAACAAGCTTCCTAAAATTGAGCAGTCATTCTCACGTCATTTTCCATCATCGAGAACGGCTCACGTCTCGTGTTCAACTATCGGAGAAATTGAAATTCAACTTGGCCGAGGCCGGATTTTTCCTTCCTCTACTTCGACACTATTCGATTACGCGCAGAGCGAGCGGAACGCTCGAATCGAATTGACGAGCGCGCCAATTATATTGCCGCACGCGCGCGTGGCCGATTTTTTATACGGGACTTGTGGTGGCGCGCGAGAGACGACTAATTTCGTTATCACGCTTTTTTCACCCTCCACACTCGTTGTCCGCGTATTTTACTGTTCTCGACGGGTCAATGCGATTTTCTTGCAAGTTATATACTGATATACCTAATATATAGCCGGAATATATACTTGAAGGCGATCGGTATGTATATAAGCAAACTTTACGGCTATGGGTAATGGTAATTTGGTTTCTTAAGAGAGACAGAGACAGAGAGAGTATACTTTTCACTTAATCGAATCCCGCGAGTTCCAGGTGTAAAGGGAACACAAGTTTCCATAGTCTGATGCGATTAAAGTCATCGGAAAGACAGCGTCTTTTCTGCTTACTGAATTATTCTGATCCGGCTGTGGAATGACATTATGCCTTTCTATTATTCAACAACAGCTATATATAACCATCATTTTAAATTCAAAATAAACTTAATGTCGTTGCGCGAATAAGAAATAATCGAACTACCGGAAAGCTCCTTTTGATTCGCACATGATCATAGAGAGCACACGTGTATATATCCAACGGGTTAATTAACGAGCGAGCCAACACCTTCCATTCCACTATACACACCCCACGTTGTTTCTCATATCAAACAAACACACAGAGAGCAGCAGCATCAGGTATAGCGAGTGTATACATATAGATCGCGCGCGGGGAGCAACGACGGCAGCAATTCACTTTCACCCCGATAATTGCGAGATCCGTTTAAACTACATCGCCGCGCTATTATCCATCCCACAGTCAGACACACACACACGTACACGTGAACCCCGAGAAACTTTCGGGGCAAAATCCTACACGAATAGCTATTCAGAGCTCATTCGTAGGTGAGCGCGCGCGGAAGCGTTTATCTCTCGCCGACTAAATTATGACACACGCGGCCATTGTCCTGGTGCGGCGCGGTGCGCAGCCAAATCGATGCGGAAAATATGGCCTCGACGTCCCGGCGAATTTTCCGGCGAGCCGAGCTATATAATCCGTATACACACGAGTGCGAATGGTGAGCGCGGCTCGAGGCTATACTATATACCGCCAGTGCATCGAGTTGATCGCCGGCGCCGATAACGATCGCCGATAACGCCGCGCACGTATATACGCGGTTAAGCGTTGCTGCGAGACCGGTCGATTCGTTTTCCGGCTACTGCTGCTGCAGTGCAGTTCGAGAGAGAGAGGAAGATGTGTCTGCAGCTGTCGGTGCTGTACATGCGTCATGCGTGAAGTGGCTTCTGCTGGATAACCGAAGCCTGCAGATATGTATATAGTAAAACGTGCCGTTATATATCGTACGAATGGTATATATATATTTTGATTCGCACTTTTCGAGTTGGAGGAGTGAATATCCCGCTGCGAATCAATTTATCCTTGAGTAAGGCTGATGAACTTGGAAGTGCCGAATCAACCTCTACAGGAGGAATATGACGATTGAGTATATGTGTATGTATGTATGTAGAGGGGTATATGCTGTGCACCTGTGGCACCAGTGCGCGGCTATGAATTTACTCCATTCGAGCGCGCGCAACTTCGTACTGCCGCGCGTTGCGTTTACGATAGAAACGTTATATAGAGCACGTACGTCAAAATTATAAAGTTATTCCTCGGATATCGATATGCAGTTCGCATTTGTACTGTGGATTGCGAATTCCAGATAAATTAACTTTTCTTTTCTACCGGACGTACGTGTGTCGGATAAAATCAGAGCACGGTATACCTATATATCAGTTCCACTAAAACAGTCAATCATAATTGAATTAAACGTATCCATTAACAAACAATTTTTATACTCTCACCATCCTATAACCTTTCACGGATGTCATTTACATATTCACAAGGATCTTATACAATAATCCAATATTCCTATCAGCCATACGTTCCTGGAATACAGATAATAACGATCCGCCTCGATCGAGCCATCGTTTTCTTTGCAAAGTCCATCACCGGATTCATCCGTGCGACGTGACAATAACTTCGGCGGCTCCTTCTTTTACCGAGTCGCATTATGCTGATACCGCTTTCGTGAATCGTATTATATAGATACCGCGCGTTGCAAAGTAGTATTGCGTTCGCTGGCCCGTAGAAAGCCGCGATCGGCTGTGGCGCATACGAAAATCCGCGGACTGGCTAGTTCCGAGAGGCTTTTCTTCGAGTGATCGATGAGATACATATCTATAGATTATCGTTTGGAAATTGAAACTCACATTATTATTTTTAGTATATATATGTTAAACGAGTGAAAATTATAATGGATGATTAAATTTCGAATATCAAGCTCGGAGGAGAGACGTCTTTCAATGACGAAATCTTTTCTCGCGCGCACGCGATCTGTGTGAAACCATTAGCCGCATTGAAAATTTCAATATTTTTCCCTCGATTCATTAATCTCTCAATAATTAATTAATATTCTCCTTTAGCAATGAAATGCCAATAAACTCGGACGCTCGGCCAGTGTCTATATAGATGATATATATATATATATGCCGTAATAGAATATAACGGTAATTAATAACCCCCCGTGACACCGCGCGGGGCTTTTTATTTGCCGTATTTACAAAAGGAAGGATAAAAAGCTGGGCGCGCGATAGATTGAAAAAAAAGTTCCCCGGCATCTACAAATTGCGTAAAAATTGAGAATTATATTATTATATCGCGAAACATGTAGATTAAAGCTAAAAAGAGCCCTCAAAGCTTTCGGTAAAACTCTCTCGTATAATGTGTAACAACACAGAGCAGCAGCAGCAGCCGCTGCAATAGTGTCGGAAATGCGCAGCGACGGGACTCCTCTCGAGGGCCGCGCTTTACACAGTCCAAAAAATATAACAGCCACAGCTCCCGATAGCAGCGGCATATCTGAGAGAGAGAGAGAGAGAGAATCATAGCTGTGGAGCGCTGACACCGTGCATTGTTCCCTCATTATAATGATGATCGCGTGGTGCAGCTCGTACACCCTCGGTCGCGTGTCCGTAACTGGCCCTATATACGTACACACACACATGTATATATACACTCCGTTGCTGCAGCAAGCGAGATATAGAGAAACGCGTATACGTGCGCGGGACAGCCGATGATGCATAGATGCTGTTGACACGTTGGAACGTCAGACTCACGCGAGCTCTCCACTTCTCTCTATATCTATCCGGCTGTGTCTCTCTCTCTCTCTCTCTCTCTCTCTTGGTGCAGGTCCATTATGTGCCAGTGGCTGCTGCTGCTGCTGCATCGTACACGACTGCAGCGCGAATTGGGACAATAACCGCGAGCGAAGCGGGTTATAATTATTGGCCGGTCTTGAGGCTAAACAATCAGGACTAAGAGCGCGCCCCGCACCTCCTTATGCCGATCATTCGTGCAGTAGTGCTGCAGCCGAGGCGTCTGCTGTTAAATCTATAGCCCTCTCCTTCTCACGTAATTGATCGGACGCCTTGTAGATGCTAGATGCTACTGCTGCTGTGGAGGATTGTCTCAGCGGGTCGAGGTGTGATGAGGCGAACCCTGATTGTTGTTGTTATCCAGCCGGAGCTTTCCTGAGAGTTATATGGATGGTATTAGGTATGCGGAGGCTGCGTCAGGTGATTTGTATCGTTGCTGTATAGATTTCTTAAAATGTGGATTTTTTTCGGAGAAAATGTATATCAAATATATACCGTAGTGGTACATATTAGCAAACAAACTGCGTCATCGAGTGATTCTGATTAAATTGTTGTTTCCAAGAAACACTTGTCATTGACACGACCTCAAATACTTGCGTTTATATAAAGCGATTACGCACGAATTTGATTAAATGTAAATAATTTCTATCGAATATCAAGCCTGAATTCAAACAGCCAATTACTCGAAGCAACCGCAATCGAAAAAGTAAATATTATTCTACAAAATAATTATATATTAACAACAAAGTCTTATTCTTATAAACCGCTGAAAATTATCGTCCACCACGCACACGATCTCCATTATTAATTTAGCCAATCGTCGACTCCACTATCGTACATAGCCTCTCGTCGGCTCTCACTCACAGTCGCGTCACGAATCCGGTCCACACACACACACACATGTATCGGGAATATCCTTTAACGGGCAAAGCTGCGCGAGCTTTCGCGTTCGCTGATTATGCACAATATTGGCAAGGCTGCAGCAGCCATATCAGCCTTCCTATATAACACTCGTGACAAGTGCGTTTTGCTCCGGTATATATAGGTATATGTATAATATGTATACACACCTCTACTCTCTCTTCGTTCAGCATTGATGTAGCTGACCGAGCGACTCCGTACCGGACGTTTCTCTATAATAATACGTGCTGGAAGCCCGAGACGCGATCGTCATCAAGTCAGATCGTCGAGCGCGCTGTATAACGTCGGGATCCATTCGTCGGACGCTGTTCTCTATGAAAGCCTTCGTTATACCACCCTCTTGGCATCCGCGATGTATGTATATCCTCTTTGTTAATGCTTCGCTGTGTGTATCGTAATTGAAATTTGAATTTTGATTTCAGACCCTGCGTGACTTGACTTTGCAGAGCTTATTATCGGATTGGCTGCGTGTTTTTACTATATACACATTATACTAGAATTTTGTATATTATAATATAAGTAATATATAACTGTGAAAGCACGAGAGCATTGCGAAATGCATGTTCAACGAAGATCATATATAAAGCATGCACGTGTCAACGTCTCTGACGTCTATATTACAGCATACGCAGTGCGTAAAACATATCATGTGCCGTAGTCAAGATCGTAGTTTTGTGCATTAATGTGTAAATTCTCTCAACGAGTGCGGAATACAAGCGACCACACGCTACTGCTGTTTATACTGACACTTTTACGCGCAATTGCGCTATTCGCAAACAAAATATAGTGTTACATGAATATTAAAAAAGATCTTGTATATGCAGCGTCGAATATACGTATATACATATGTTCCTTGACCTGCCGGCAACGCGGCTTATCCAGACGACGATGGTACAGGTCGATTCCTCCTGTATAGGAGATACGACCGGCGCAGCGACAGAGACACCGCTTTCTCTCTCTCTGCTATACAGAATAGGCATAATTGCAAGCTTGCAAGCGCACAGCCTCGTCCTTCATTACCGCGTGCGCCTAGTTAACGCCCTAATTTGCGTGACTTTGACTCTGACAGGCTCTCGAGTTCCTCTGTATCTATCCATCTCCAAGCTTCTCGCCCTACTATATCCACACACGCCGTCTTTCACTTTGCGATCGCGTTTAATTCACACGCGCGCGCGCGTGTGTATATCAAACGGCAAAGCGAGGAGATTGTTGTTAACGAGATTTCAAGTTAAGATCCTTATTGAGAGTAACGTGGGAGATGAGCTTTTTTATCGTCTTTGTCAACTTATCATCATATAGATAGAGTAGTTTGAAATAACCCTGTATATTTATCGCTCACTTTGTTTCCTTTCCCGTATATAAACTCCTCCTGCATTGTCTCGCAACTGACCTCTGCGGTCTATATAACTATACTACATAGCTGCAACCATCCAAAATCTTCAGCAAACTTCTCCGCGCACGCACCGAGTGTATATACGTATATATAAGTGGAGAATCTCTGTTCAAAATTCTCTTTATCGCCGTCGTTATATGCGGAAGGCTAAACTCCGCGAGGTATAATTGCGTCGCGCCCATAGCCCGCGGGTATTAATTACTATCCCCACCCAGCTGAGAGCCAGGAGCATTTGAATTCCGGCGGGTTACCTCATCCTCGCCCGCGTTGCACTTCAGCTCCGCGTCGAAATTATATATATAGGTATATGCGTGTGTATGTGTATATGTATATGTATGTATATAACGTCTCTATATAGAGCGCAAGCTCGCAAGAGCTGAAAACCGAGTCTTATACTCGCGATACGACGGGCGGGCTATTAACGAAGAGCTGCAGCCGCGGTATCGGGACAATAATGCCATTGTCTGGCCGCATAGGCGTATAATAGCGACGAGAGTAGTAGGCGGCGAGCGAATGAATTCAGACGTCTCCGCTCGCGCTTATTATACACAGCTCTATACCTCTATATATAGGCTTTGGCTCCACTTAAATTCGCCAAGGTATAATGAATGCCTGGAGGGGATGGATGGTGCAGACACTCGTGTTTAAGCGAGGCGCGAAGATGCGCGCGACGTGTGATGCAACGAGACGTCCTCGAGGACATATACTTAAGAGCCACTCAACGCGACGACGATGCGTTAAGATTCCCGGCGACGGAGACGCCGGGCTTTGAGCTTGAGAACTGCTGCATGCTTGTCGGCGAAAAATGCGAGAGACTCATACGTTTGAACTGATAAATTTCCATTCGCATGATGCGGATTTTTGAAGATTATAATTTATAATGTCAACTTAGATGAGAAAGTAAAAAAGTTCAATCGTATGCGGGTCGCTTTGAATACAAACAAGAAAAAATACTGGTTTACAGAGCATAATAAATATCGAACGATTAAACAAAACGCCATATACATATTTCACGCGGTAAAACTTCGCCCCGGAACTTTCGGTATTTATGCTTTAATCATGCGGTCACGCAAGCCAAAAGGGAGCATACAGAGTGTAGCGTCCGCAGAGATAACAGAAAGCGGGGATCATTTTTCACGGTCATTAATAACTCATTAAGGGGCCTTCCTCTTTTTCGCTCGATTTATTGAAACCTGCGACGCGCACACGCCTGCGTTTATACAGGCTGCCGAGTAATTAGTCACCGATTTGTCTCCAAATTCTCTCTCTCTCTCTCTCTCTCTCTCTCTCTCTCTCTCTCTCTCTCTCTCTCTTTTTTCAAACGCTACATCTCCCTAAACGCTCGTGCGATGATATACCGATTTGCAGCGTGAAAAACTGAATGGAATTTCATTGTGAGGGAGTATTACGAGGGCGCAGGGCAAGTTTGCACACTAGAATGTATTGTTGACTTTTCGTTCGATAAGTTAAGACGAGCGTTTATTTTTATATAAAATAGTCATTGTTCACAGTATGCTTTTACAAGTTAGGTCTTAACAGAACTATACGAAGTAACTAACGATTACACTGTTGCAAATGTTCACTTAAGACTTTAGAGTCTATTTGCGTTTTAGCTCTCATCGGGCATTCAAATTGGCGTAGACGGGCGTGAGTGACAGTTCTACTTTTGTCTTTCAAATGTCTCTTGTAGATTGACATTCTTTGATAAACTATTGTGAGACACAGATCGCAAGAAGTGATTAAAACATAAGATATTGTCAAACCTGCAGTACGACAGAGTTGATTTCAAATAAACGTTTGAAACCGATTTATCTACAGTTGAGTTACAATGCGTGTTGCAACATATAGCAAATGAAATCACATTGTCTCAAAAACATTACAACAAATTTTTGCGCATCACGATACTATACTATAAGTAATATATATACATTTGAAATTTTACTTTTCAGTACGAGAAATCAGTCCCACTGGGGCAGTATAAAGATTAGAGAATATTGGATTACAAATATTATCATGTAGCATGAGAATTTAAATAAGAATAAGCTGAACTAACTTCTATATTAACGACGTGTAATATTCGTCTATTTGCTTATTTTTAGTGAGGTCTAGCTTCGGCTTCTTATTCTTCGGAAGATCATTTGACGATCTTTTTAGCTTGTTGGGAGAAGAATTCTTAGGGACCGGGAAAGTTTCAACTCTCGAGTGACCTCCAAATCCATCATAAGTTTCGCCCATTTCCAAACGAACCTAAAAGTAAAAGTATACGCATGAATTAATTACAATAAGTTAATTTTATGTAAATAATAAACAAAAAAATTATTTACCTTCGACGAAACAAATTTGGACGAACTGGAAGGTCGCTTTGATGCGATTGAAAAAGAACCGCGTTGTCCAGCTCGCTCTTTTAAGGCCATTATGCTTTTGGACTTCGTAGGTAGATACGGTGAATTTTCTTCGTTTTCCTTAGCCTTCTTTACAATTGGCTAGAAAATTAATTTTCATCATGCATAAAAATTTTTTTTTTTAATAAATCACAAACATATATGGTTACCGAAGCTATCACTACATCTGAATCATCTTGGTGATCAGCAGAATTTGACTTTACTTTCCCCAGACCTTTTCTGATTCTCTTAGGCATTATTTCCTCGAAATCGGATGCGATACCTGTCTCGCGTTTACGTGATGAAGGAATTTCTGAAGTTAAATTAATTACTTCTTCGATTTGTCGAGCTCCATTTCCATTTTTCGATTCAATCAGCCGCCTTTCAAACTCGTCCCTTTCACTTCGACACATAGCTAATTCTTCTTCCAGCTGTTCTCTAAAAAAAATGAAAAATATTGAAATAAAAATAGTAAAGTGTGCATGTATAATGAGTACTTAATGATATTAAAGTCATACACCCGTTTCGTGTAATCTTCGTTGCAAGAATTTCTTTTCATTTTGATAGTTTGCAAATCATGCTGCAGTCTTTTTACCATAGTTCGAAGCTCTTTCCTCTTATCGAGACTCGTCTCTAGCTCCCTAAACAATAAATCATTTTAGATAAGTTAGTTAAAATTACAATGATTCCAATTTAAAAAAAAAATTAGTAAATTTACAAACCTTTTCATGATACAGACATAAGTGACCAGTGTAAGCGGATCTTTGGTTTTTTTGAGGAGTTGATCGACTTCCTCAGCAGTTCCAAGTAGTAACACTTTGATACTAAAATAAAGATTTAGCAGAATATATTAATTAGATAGCATAACAAATTTCCATTATCCATCACCAGTAATGATCATACTTACTTTTCGCACATATCTAATTGCCGCTGCAATTCAGCCTTTTCGCTTTTTACCTTATCGTAATCTTTAAATTGATGTTTGTAATACTCATTTTGATCCTTCATTGCTCTAATGACAGCGTTTTTTTCATTTATAATGCTTTCATTTTTTTTCACCTCTTCTCGGAGTCCACTGTTCTGCTTTTTCATTATCACATTTTCCTCTCTGCAGTTAGATAACTCTTTCTTCTTGAGCCCGATTTGGAAGGAAAGACTATCCACCTTTTGCTGCAGGGTGCACGAATCCTCCTTAATAACATCCGTATTAGACGCCGTGAAAAATACTCTTGTAATTTTATCTTTTTTTGTCAATTGTCGACATTGCGGACAACTCTGTGATCTAAAAAAAGGAAAATGCGAAATTAGAATTGTTAAAAAATTAAATAACTTATCAGCAATATTTTGTTTCAAAATAAAAATTGTGAAAAATTTGTCTTGAACAATAAACTCTTTTCCCATAAAAATCAGTCAAAACAAACCAAGCATCGGTAAAATTTACTTTTGTAACTACGAATTAACCAACGACTAGACTGTGGGGATGCTCATAAAGACTGCAATTATTAGGTATTTAAATTGTACGGGTGGGAAAGCATAGGACTAGTGTTTTGTCTCCATAAATTGATTAAAAGACAAAATATTGACAGGAAAGACTGGATTTGAAAAGATCATTTAAACTGATAATCACCGTTGCAAAAGCTTTTGCATATCTCGTAAAATCAAGGCTTTTCCAATAAACGCTTCGAACTTACTTTTCCAGCCATTGCATAAGACACGGGAAGTGGAAGACATGTCCGCAGGGCGTCACGAAAATATCGTGGGACGATTCCAGCAGATCTTGACAAATTGCGCACAAAACGTTCATCTTGCCTTCTCGTTCGAGTGCGTATTAGGTATTTTACAAAAAGAAGCCAGAAGCAAGAGCCTCGCCAGGAGTTCTCGTCGTCGTTTTCGTTCCCTCCGCAATTACCTCATCTTGACTTGTCCGAAAATTTATACCTCTACTTGGACTGAAGCGTCGTCGTCGCGCGATTAACTGTTGTTTACTCTGCTTACTTTTGTTGTGTATTTATTTCCGTCTCTTCCAGAAAATGCGTATTAGATAGGTATACACGGAAGATAAAAACGACTCACCAATAACAAAACGAATAATGAAGAGAGTATAACCTAAAACTGTGCGCGAACGGCCTCAGAGTGAAGGTTGGAAACTGTCGGTTGCGCGGGAGATACCAGTGGCGCCTGGCGCCACCTATAAGTTTTGGCGGGAAAAGTCAGACTTTCGAAAACGTTAACATAGCAAACAGTTGGACTTTATTCGACTTTGCAAAGTACCTACATGCGCTGATGCGTAAATAAATTATTGTTTAAATGTATAAATTTATATTTTCGAATCTGATGGGGCTATATATACACATGTTACAAAAAATTTACACCAATTTCATTGGGATCGGCCAATTTGTATACACATTTCGAATACGAGTTATATCTACAGGTAATTGTACATACAAGTTTTATTTAAAATTCTTTTTTGGACCTCTGTATTACGCTCGCGCTTTATTATCGCGAAAAACAGAGCGGCTGGCATACATATATACGTGTCGGACGAGAGCATATATAGATATATACATACCTACAAATTATGCTCTTAACTTACGGAATATATCTATTTACAATATTTATACGAATTTTTACTAGCTATTATGTAACAGGCTCGGCGCGTGCCCAAGTGTTCGCATACTATATATAAACGCCGAGATAAGTAAATGTACATTATATACTCTTTGTATTTTCCGAAAGGCTAGAACTAATAAATATTAAATTGCACGTATTTTACAGTATACCTACATAGTAAAAGCCAAAATCAATATACATAGATAACATATATTATATATAGAAAGAGAAAATGTGCGCAGGTATAAATAATAAATTTTTAGCTTTTGTGTATAAAGGCGAGATTGCGTAAGAAGGCAAACATAAAATGCATACAATTTCGTGGCTTGTCTAACGCTTCGACGCGTATAACTATAAGTATATCGACGTTCAGAGGGGATTACGTTGGCGTGTCGTGCGCTTTTGACAGTTATGCGGCTGCGAAATATAGTAAATGTATAATACCATTATTTTCTTTTTTCTTAGCATTTATTTCTACGTTTTCACTCTTTCTAGGTTTCTACTCGTTGAACGGAGTAATATATCATGGAGTATAGTTTATTTGGCAGTGTGTGTGTGTGTTATTACTTGCGCTTTTCAAAGGAAAACCATATACTTGTCTGCCAAAATCCTTCTTATAATTTACAGGAGAAAAGAAAGCAATAAAATATACTGCATCAATTCAACGAGACTGTACTTTCTTAAACTATAACTAATTCTACTTATATATTAGCTTGAAAATTCGTCCTCCTCTTTCAAAAAAAAAAACTTATCAAATATCACACATAGTAGTATACGCATCGCATCATTCCCCCATCTGTATTATATAATACAGTTTCCCCATAATTTGCATCCATATATATTACAGACAAGTACACACACATAATATTACAGGATCACGCATCATCAAGACCTTTTGACGACGACATCCCGCATCTCGTCGTCATCATAATCGTCATCTTCAGCACCGGTAAAGAACCTCGCACGAACGCGTTCACCAAACTCCACGTCGAGCCTGAGCTCCGGTGAGCTTTTGGACAAGGTGGGGTTGTGGGAATCGTTTCTCGGCAGTGTCATCGGCATAACACTGCGCTGACGTTTCACCAGAAATTTTGGAAAGCTATTGAATCGCGGCGCTCGAGACCTACGTTTCTTCGTCCGGAAGGAAGAAGCATCAACTCGTGAGCGTGGACGGGAAGAAGATGAGACGAAGCTGCTCGTCGATCTATCAGGTGGCTCTTGTGTCTCTTCGATACTCGCTTCTCGGCCTATGAAGCCCCGGTTCACCTGGCCGCTACGCGCGTCGAACATTGCTCTGGAAGTGTTATTATAAGAAAGAAGTTATTAAGATGGAAAAGATAAGTATATACTTATACAGTAGAATTGAACTCACTGCGATCGTTTTCTAGCCACGGACTCCTCGACTGCCTCTTTCTCATCGTCGTCATCTTTGTCGTCGCCGTCGTCGTCGTCATCGTCATCCTCGTCGTCGTCAGGATCACCGAGTACATAATCGACGGATGACTGTCTCACAGCGATGCTGGGAATGTTGAAAGAACTGTTCTGGAGATGCAGACTCCTGTCCGTCTCCGGTTCGATCCAATCCGATCCGGCGACCGGTTCGGCTTTGAGATTGGTAGCACTTGGCCAGGGCTGTAAATTGACCTTGGCTGCTTTTGCCAAAGCGAAGAAGGGCTTACGACCCTGCGCCAAGTGATCCGCCAGTTTCATCTTACTGGAGAACATCTTCACCGCTACCTCCGCAAGTCCGCTCGTTGGTCGCCCGTTGGTTTTTCCCTGTTGCTGCTGCGGATCGATCTGCGATTGCTGCTGCTGCTCGAGGTCCTCTCGAAGATCCAGCGTAACGACCGTGTCGCGAGCCAGCCGACGAGAAGGCAGAGGGCTGGAGTCACCCTGGCTGAAACAAATGGACCTATACGTCAAGGAAATGCGATGGAGGAAAGATCGTGAGAACTGATGCGGAAGTATATAATTAACGGTAAGCTTTAAAGCGTCGATTTCCATTGATTGGTATGTATATTTAAAAAAAGATCGTTAGTTATGGTAGTTTTAGTAATCTTCTGAAATCTTACGTAGTATATAACATATCACACTGCTAAAATTTTCATTCGTCGTCTAAACCTCACTCCAATATTAAAAATAATAGAATGAACATTGAAATAAAATTTTAGGTAAACATCGGGCTCACCGTTTGCCGGTCGCCGACGAGTCGTTGTGCGTCGCTAGGCTTGCTGTGGAGGTACGGGGTGTTGCGTTCGACGATCCGTGCTCCTCCTCTTCGGTTATGTTGGGCAGAAACATCGTCTGTTTCGCTTCAGGTACACTGCGTAAACGAACGAAGATAAAGCCTATTATTATAGTATAATAATACAGAATAAAAAAAAAAGTCGAGAAATAAAATAAACTCACGTCATATTGGCAACGCTGCCGCGATACGTCTTACGCTTGTAGGCGGCCGCCGCTTCGGTGTAGGGTAAAATTAAATTCTCCGAATCGTAATAAATGTCCTTAACGAGTGGTGGGCAGCGATTCATCAGCGTGTCGACGCCAAGATAGGAGACCTCACATGAAAGTAAAAATACACGCACATGTTTACACAAGCTGCACTTGAGAGACAACTCGCTCGCAATGTCATCGGTATAGCAGCTTTTAATATGAATGATGCAGCTCGTGCGTACACATATATGATATACCTTTGTGTGACGATCTATCATCCAGTTGAGCTCGAAGTCTTCGTCGTCGTCGCCGAACGGATTTATGAGCTGCTCGGCGACCTTTGGAGAGCGAAAAGAAAATTAAAATATCATTCCGAGCCGAGTTTGATGCACTCTCTATATTATATATATAGAATATGTACCTTGAGTAGGCCCATAAAGAAGAAGAACTGGAGTATCGTGAAGACCGGAAAGTAAATGTCGATCTTCATCTGGAAGGGTTTGATAACGCCCTCGATGTACTGGCGACCGACGAGGGCGACCGCGAAGAAGCTGTACGTCGCCAGTGTGACCACTTGCGTGTACACCAGTGGAATCGAGACCCAATCGTAACTCCAGAGCAGACCGCAGTGTGAGCGAAATTCGTTGAATTCCTGAGAGAGAAAAAAACCGAGAATTTTTCTTTAGCGTGTATAATACCACGTACCTACTTTATATAACAGCTATTAGTACCTCCATTATGATTTTCAGGCCTTGGGAGTCGGGTAATCGATGGTTCATCCGGGCCTCCTTGAGCAAATTTATGAACCACGTGCAAGGGATCCAGTAGGTATTGAACTCGAGACTCGGCACGGAAATGAAAAGTTCGAGCTCCAGCGAAGTCATAAAACCTGTAGTACACAGAGAGTTAGGGGCTTTGTGCGAGAAAATGGAGAAAATTGTGAAAATTCTCGCGGTTACCAGAATCCACGACGTGATCTAGAGTGGGGAATCGCCTCTTGACGGCCGAGCTGATGGATCGTAAAACAAGAATGAGCGACAGGTTGAGGTACCGCATCAAGGCTCGTCGTACCATGCGTCCGTACTCGTCGTTTCCGATGACGTAAAGAGCGACCGAATGCATTACCCTAGCGGATTTTTTTTTAAATGTCTTTTAAATGTAAATAATATGACAATAGAAAAAGCAACCAACTTGTCGGGCCAAGGGATAGCCATGTACTGCTGCCACCACCTGCTGGCAACGTAGGCAACATAGAAACCCAATACGAAGCTGAGCGGTATGAGATTGATGAAGGTGTCGCAGTAGACGACGATTTGCTCGAAGGATCGTTTCTGCTCGACGCTGAGGACATTGCGGTAGAGGGCTGAGATCGTGCCAAAGAGGGCGAGGAATAGCAGTAACTCCCGGTAGATGAGCTTGTAGAGGGAGCCTCGCCACATGAAGAGCAGACGGGTAAAACCGCCGCTCGTCGAACTCGCGACCTCATACTGATAGGACACCGTCATCCTCGCTGGAGATCTGTACTACAGGAACAGACTCCGGGCAACTCTGCCGGCACTCGACAGGAGCGACCAGCACTGCACTCGTAAGGAACGGAGCCTCGTATCTTCCTCCCGACTCGGACTCTGCATCGTCGCACCTTCGGTTTCTGTGAACATTTTTTTTATTCGGGTATGTAGGATTCTCTCTTAAAATTTTTCACTGCAGTGCAACCACTCCAATCGAGTTCTATTCTCTCTATGATAAAATGATCTTTCACTCATATGCAGCTGATTGGATAACTTTTTACCGACGGTGTTAGCATATTCTTACAAAATAAATTTATGAATTTCAAATGCTAATAATATTAACTATATCTAATAATAAAAGTGAACAGTTCACTCTAAGCTTTTAAGCGCGCACTGACAGTTCAATGAAAATCTTCATACAATATAACTCGAAATCAGTATATAGGTGTGTTATGCATTAACGGACGCGCCAATTGAGTCTACACGGAAACAATGTTTCTTAGGAGCAATTATTATTATTATTATCATCAAAGACAAGCACAGAGAGAGAGAGAAAGAGACAAATTTGAATGTACGCGCGCGTGCACTAACTGCTCACACATGCACAACGGTCTTATAGCAACAGCGAAGCTTCGCCGGCAAAAATAGCCCGACTCGGGATAATATCGGGTAGCCTGAACTTTGTAACTGCACACGCCTATAAGGACCTATCCTAGACCTACATAGATAAATATCGCTACGGATTCATTGTCGTCGTTAATCTCCCGGCGATTGGGAGCTACTTCGACCATGTATATACCATAATAGAGAAAGCCCCTCGCGATGATGCTGCTTTTCATTTTTTTTTTTATTTCGAGAGATTCCTCGTTGAATCTTGCATGCGAAGTATTATATAGTCGCGGATACGGTAATTATTCCTCGAGCTTGAGTTCCCTTGAGGAAACGAAGGGTAACGCTGATGTAACGTGTAATTAAAATATTTTTTTTTTCTTAAATTTTTTTTCTTTAATTATACCCAGTTTTATTTTTAATTGAAGTATAATTATAGATTGTAAATATTGTGTTGAAAAAATAATTAGAAAATAAATTAGTCGCCTTATCTTCGAAGTCGGTGCGCGCAACTGTTTCCTTGAGTAAATTTTCGTTTCCTTTGCTAAAGACTGATCTTTGAATATAATCGCAATTTGAAAAATCATCGATACACCAGTTTATATACGTAATAATTATAACTGCTCGTTTTCTATCCGGGTGCAGTTTAAATGTAAAAGTAAAAGAAGCCGTGACATCATCGCTGATGCACACAAGCGATGTTCTTTCTCGCGCGTTATCAGAGTTTCTCATTATGTATATACACAACTAATACGTTGATACATATATATGTATAATTGATCGGCTCATACGATCGATATCAGCAATAATTACCTCGGCGCGCACGTATTTCCTCAGGCTTCTGATAATTACTTCCGCATATACAACAAGAGAGCGCTCGAAACTCACTTTGCCTCAGTCAAAATACATCGTGACACCGCACTAAATTAAAATAAGCTGTAGCTTGCGATCTAGCTCTATATCGCGGCTGACTAATCGCTCCCGATTATTCGTCCAGGAAATTCCTGCACTGATGCGCGAACAACACAAAAAAAAGGATCGAGAGTGAGAGAAAGACTGCGATGCAGTGTATACACCGAGACGACCTATCATTCAACGCGTTCGCGACACTTCTGAACCAAAGCCAATTGCGGCTCCCGATGTAAATATAGCGCCTCTCGGAGTTGCACGCGCGCGCGCACGCGTTTGTCTCCAGAGAGGCGAAACAAAAAAAAAAAAAAAAAAAGATGTTTTCTCGATAGGTGAAAAGTCTCTGGCTCAGCGTCACGTGAGTGTATATTGTATGAGAGTTGATGCCGGCATCACGACCATGTTTAGCGTTTGTGAAAGGTTTTAAGGAGATGCGTGTCAAGGAGTCGGTCATGTGATTCCGCGCGCGAGAGAGATCGTTTGTTGATGGGCGAGATTTGTGCTTTATTACCGCAATCGCTAATGTAATTATGTAATAATCGATAATGGTAGGTATATATACAATGGCCAACAGCATGAAGGGGTTGCGTATATAGGTATTCTTGATGAAAGTAACTTGCAATTTCATTGCACGATCCCTAATATTCTGAAGTAGCGTGTCTACTAATTCGACCTCCAATAATCCACTTTTAAATCGGGGCGTTTGAAAAATGCTTCCCTTAATTTGACCGAGTTATATATATAAGGCCCGCGCCCATCGCAGCTATACCTATGCTATACTCGATATCATCGCGTGTCTCGCCCCTTATAATACATCTACCTCATAGTCGCGTCTATGTATCTCAATCCTGCGTATTATAAGGCAGCCTGGAAGTAAGAGTGAAATTATTATATTGGCACACATGTGACCTGGACATCCTATATAATACGCGCGACACGCGGTTGGATAGATCGAGAGATGCGGCTTTCTATTCTCATTGAGGATCGCAGGAGTTGTTGATTTTGAATGGTAAAAAATTATACTCTTTTTCTATCACATATTCATAAGTTATTTTATATAATCATTATAATTTTATAAAAATGTTCAAAGAGCCCGGTCGCGACGTTGTAACGAACGGACGAAAAATATCTACTCTTCTGAAAATGAAGAAACTCGTTATTACCTATATCCCTAGGTGCATGATTTATCCTGACTTTATTTTTGACATCGTAAAACTCGAAGAATATAACATGCTGTTGTAATCCGCATTCCACCGCGCGTTTTGAGCGCGAAACATATATTATTACTACCGGGTATGAGTCGCATTTTACATAATATATAACTTGTTCAATATAATCAAGAGGAAAACGTCGTCTGATAATTTAACAACACAATTGACGACGCACGCGTTGCATAAAAAAAAAGTCATATATTTGCAGCGCACGTTTTACATCACGTTACGTGCCCACAGTCAAAAGATGAGTAGTGTGAGCGCGGGAGACGTTTTAAAGCGAACCTATCGAATTTATGTGTTTGCACGAAACTCTCCGCGGGGATATTTATTTACACTCGCGGAGTAAAAATAAATTCACTAGCCGCAATTTTATGTTTACCACACGCGGATGCAGATATCAAGCATATAACGCGAGAGTATAGTCGTCGATGCGCCTGTTTTTCCCGTATGTCATGTATATCACCATAAGCTCTCAGCAGTACATCAGTCCTCGTATAGGTATATATATGTATTATGAGAAAGACTGCATAGAAGCAAGAGATCAGCGGAGCACGAGGTCTTTGACAGTAGTATCTTAGCGAGGTCGCGGCTGTCTTGCGTGTTTTTATTTTGGTGAAAGGCCAAACTGCTTCCTGGCTCCCATTGTGCGTGAGCGCGCGCGACGACTCTGGGTTAAATATATATTTTACGCGAGAGATTCTAGGCCTTTGAATCGGCCGATTAGCCGCCGGTATAGGATACATATATACCTATACGTTGCGGCCAAAAGGACACGCGCGCGTTCTTTCATGCATCTTGGTATCCGCAGAGTTGCGAAAATGCGCGCGTGACGCTTGCGCGTATGTGAGAAATCGAAAATTTGTTGAATCTCGCGCATTGGAAGATTGTGTAATTGTTATGTAATGCGTTTTTTTCAAAAGCAGCGCTTGGAACATTTGACTAGTAAACTAATTTACATTGATATGTATGTACGAGATACCGCTCGACTAGTCATCAATAACAGAACACGTGAATATTATGATAAACAAAGTGTCAAAATTTGTTTTTCTTCACTGTAAACAATAAACCTAGATGGATTATACATGTATATAGATACATATCAGATTGCGTATATGTATATGTATACCTACTATATAAGATCGAGCGAGTGCAGGTGTATTATAGAGCTGCCCCGGCGGAGAAAGCCGTGAGAATATAATAGAGGGGAGTGGACTAGACGCGCGGAGTGGTTACGGCCAAAGTTATTGGCCTATACGATATATATATAAGCATTTGCAAGCCGCAGTCTAGCTAGTGCACCACACGCTGCACGCTACACTTTGCGAGCCGAGAAATTAGCTCACTATTATTCTTTGTATATATGCATACCTACACCCATATACATACACGCATCGAATATTTTTCGCGTAGATAACTACACAATAACACATATCAGGCGTGAATTGAATCGCTCTGTAATACACCTTCGAAGGATATACGAAAATTATTATGAATGGTAAAAATTTGTATTTTCCGTATATAGACGCTTATATATATATATATAATATACACGCGCGTTATTGGCAATGGCATTGCCGCGTAAAATTAGAAGCAAAGACTGCCGCGCGTCAACGACATATTTTCGCATGCTCAAGCGTCGCTTCTTTTCCCGAAACTGTGATGAGCAGCCGCCGCCGTTATACTGCCGCGGAAAATCTCTCGCTGCAGTAATACATAATCAACGCATAAAGTACCCATAGGTAAACAATACATCAACGCTATGTAAAGTCGGATTTTCAAAAGCACATCTCATCATAAAAGCTCAAGATCAATAAACAACATAAAACACGCGCGCGCAAATATTTCTTCTATATATAATAACATATAGCGATTTTGATGCTATCCTCGATCTCTCATAATATCGGCGCGCGCGTATATTGTAAACAAATAGTCGTCGGCGTCTAGCTCTTAATGCAGCGTGTGTGAATAAAGAGTGTACTGCACGTGCATATATATATATATCGTTTTCCCATCGATCTTCAAGCGCCGCGCGCTCTCGCTAGCCTCTGGCTTTTGTGCTCTATCCTATTTCAGGAATCCACGCGCGAGCCTAGATCTCGTCGGTATTTGAAAAGTTTGCCGACAAGGTAAGAACGTTTAATAACGAGACAGTATAGAGTTGAGTTCGAGGCTTGTTCGTGGCTCGACTCTCTTTCGTGCTATAGATAAGCAGCTGCAGTAATTCGGTATATATACACAACTATATTTTTATGTATACTTGTTGTTGGGAGGAAGGAAAAAAATTCGATGGATTAGATATTTTCGTGTTAGTTACATGATATTAAGCAGGTGATGAATCGACATTTTCAGCCAAACGCTCGACTTACCGGAAGGTAAAAGAATCCAGCCCGACTCGAATTTTTCAGACAAAGCTTCTGCTATTACTGTACTGACTTTCGAGCGCATGATCTCTAGCCGATCCTGTGATTTCTGACCGATTTATCAGCGGCGATAACACTACTGTTGATCTGCATCGTATCGCGAAACTCTTTCACTTTTCCAATTCAACACACTCGAGTCGCGTCAATCACAATTTTCTTCTTTTATTTTTTTAACGCACATACATATTATTATACGTAGTTCAATACACCGTAATCACACGAATAACCGACGTGAGAATTTTTTTTAAAAAGTCGCCCGAAGAACGAGAGAGTCGCGGATAAGTGAAAAAATATTTGCGGATCGAACCTGACCGCTCGCTCGTTGGCGAACAACTAAAAGCTGCCGGGCTTTGTGAAGCGGCGGCGGCGGAGGCCCGAAAGCTCGCGCGCCGAACGCTATTATACATATCACACAACTGATGTAAGCTTGCGCTATGTACTCTTATATTGTTACATTATCGCTTCTTTCATAAATACGTGTAATATAAAGCCGATTTTAGGTGAAAGGACCGTTTAACAACAAAAAAAAAAAAAATTGATCCCGTTCGATGGTATAAAAAACATTATTCGCGCATCTCTTTTTCGGTTTCTCTTCCTGCCTGCGACGCAGCACTGCTGCGAGTGTCTTCGGGCAGTCGCCCAAGTGTCTAAAAAGGCTCGAATGTCAAGCTCAGGTGTGTCATATAACGCAGTAGTAGACTCGCATGCGTCGCTCTCTTCTCTCGAGCTTTTAAGAGTGCGTGTGTTATATATATGCGTAGACAGCTTCGCAGTGATTTATTAGCATCAGTATTATAGACCGGAGCGAGAGACGTCGGCAGATGTGTTCCGATGCGGAAGATTTACATCGGTTACTTTTTTGGCTGACCGGCTTCGGTCTACATTATATATACCTATATACATATAATACTTGCTACGCCCTTCGATATACTTTGTTTTGCTCATACCGAATGCCACTAGTAAACTTGATTCGGATATTATTCTGTCGACATTTGCATAATAACAACGTTTATGATTTGCGAATTCATTTTTAGCGCCAAAAATGAATCAGCTGATCGATCAGCTGTTCGCTGTATAGCAGACGCTAAAATTCAGATCGACGCAGCGAGATGCGAATCCTGTCAAATAAATTCTTACTTTATGGCTCATCACGGGGAAAATATAAAAAGAAAAACTTGAAAAAACACTTCAAATCAATATTTAACGCACAACGCAATTTCAATTTATTAATCGCGATAACGTATCGCAAAATATATAGAACAACTTGAGCGCCACAATTTCAACTCACCGCCGCACGGGCAGAAAACGAAGCGTTCCCATCGTCGACTTTCTCGTCTTCTACCAGCACACATTCCCAGACTGAAGAGCCGACCGCCGATCAGCAGTTCGCACGATAAATATTTGAAATTCAGCTCGACACGGTGCAGCGCAATCGACGAAACACCGAAAAACACGTGCTACGTCGTTATAGTAACGTTAACGAGACGTAAATCAATCTTACACTGATGTGCGACTGACTCCCCTGCATATATTATATATCCCGGAGAGAATGTTGGCTTCTCTAACCTAGACAGGTTTTCGCCCCCGCGAGAAATGAGCTGGTTGACGCCGATTCGCATGTAAGAACTAAAATAAGCATCAACGTAACGCCGGCGTTTTCGCTACAATATAACTTATATTCCCTTTTGTCCGAGATTCCATTCTCGCATATACCATCACGCTTGCTTGCGCGCTCGGATACCTAGAGTATTTTGGGAAAGATTAATCTTTTTTTTTTCTCTTCGTGTATTTTCGGCGCACAGAAAGACGTGGAGATGGACAAGTCAATTCTCTTGCAAAAACAGATTAGAGACAACTCAGAGGATCTGCAGAAGGAGTTTCGGGATATGGAAGCATGGGAGGAGCAGATGAAGAGGAAGGACATGGAAATGCGATTTTTGAAAGAGGACAAGGTATAGCTAAGTTTATTCTTTGATGATGTATGCTATAGGTACGTACTTACTCTGATGTTGTTTGTTTTTCAAGGCGATACCTCCGATCAGAACCAAGAAGAAAAAGAAAGCCGAAACAGCTGAGGATGTGTCCCACGATGAAAAGCCAAGCAAAGCTAAGCGTATAGAAGGCTCCGATTACAAATCTTGGGATAAGTTTGATGCTGTGAGTGATTAATTTAATGCAATTCTTGAAAACAACAAGACATGCCGAACTGATTTTGGTAATTACTTTGTTTCAGGACAAAGTTTGCAAAGAGATGGAAAAGAATGACAAATCAAATGAAAAAGTAGAAAAAATATTGGAGATTCCTTCTAAAGAACAGTTGGAAAAGGAGCACGCGGAAGCAACAAAACTCAAAGATGAGGGAAATGCTTTAGTGCAAAAGGAAAAATTCAACATAGCAGTGGGCAAATATAGTGAAGCTATCAAAATATTTCCTCACGATGCTGTGTTCTTTGCTAATAGAGCACTTTGTCAATTAAAACTAGACAAGTTAGTACATTAATAGATTTTACTTAGGATTTTATTTAATAAATTATAATCCATTTTATGGCTTTTTACAGTTTGTACAGTGCAGAATCTGATTGTACAGCTGCGATCAAACTTGATGAAACATACGTGAAAGCATATCATAGAAGAGCATCTGCTCGAATCGGGCTTAAGCGTTATAAGGATGCTGCACAAGATTTAGAAAAAGTTTTGGAATTAGAGCCAGCTAATAAAGAAGCCGCAGCACTGTTAAAACATGTGCAGATGAAAATTAAAAAGACCTTTGATCCTATGATCATTTCTGGAGGTGAGAAACCTGAAAAGAGTACAATAGAAAAACAAATTGGAGAAAAGTTGTTAGGTAAAAAATCGTCTCCCACATCACCAACAAAGGCGAAAAATGGAAATTCTCCAACACAAGAGAAAGTAAATAAAATTTTTTCTGATGAAGAGTTAGAGAAAGATCATCTAAAAGCAAATCATTTTAAAGATGAAGGGAACACTTTGGTACAAAAGCAACAGTACGCTAAAGCAATTGAAAAATATAGCCAAGCTATTAAAATTTTCCCATATGATTCTGTGTATTTTGCTAACCGAGCTCTTTGTCAGCTAAAATTAAGAGAGTAAGTTTATCCATTTGAAATTTAAATCTTTTACAGTAATTCTAGATTCTCATAAAATTATTATGCCTCAATATTTTCCAGGTTTCAAGATGCTGAAAATGATTGTAATTTTGCAATTGAATTGGATAATAGGTACGTGAAAGCTTACCTTAGAAGAGCTACTGCACGGTTAGAACAAAAGAACTATAAAAATGCTTTGAAAGATGTGGAAACGGTTATGAAAATCGCACCTACTAATAAAGAAGCTGCGACTATGTCAAAACAGATCCAAATACAAATTGTAGAGTCTTCAAAGGTACATAAAAATATTTAAGCCATTATAATTTAGTTTAACGCTCAAATTATTCCAATCCATCTGTTGTTCACGTAGGCTAGTACTTCAGTAGATGATACAATTAAAAATGTAGTCAACAAAACAAGCGACAGTGAGGAGAGCGAAAGTATAAAAATAACACACAAGCATGCTGAAAAAGAAAACAAAGTACTAGGTACTATAAAAATACCTAATCAAACGGAATCAGCTAGCAATAATGAACCCCCACCTTGGCTGCCTAAATTAAAAGAAGGTGTCAATATAATTGAATCTTCAATAGAACCAAACATTCGTCAAAAACAAGTAAGATAATTAAATAAAATTAAAAATAATTAGAAAAATCAATAATGAATTTGATACACTAAATCATTTATTATGATTGTTTTAGACGCTAAAGAGAATAGCTATAAAAGAAATACCAGACAACGAATCAATATTCAAAGATGTTATAAAAGAAAAAAACAAAGAAGAGCCTGAACAAGTTGTTACACCGAACGTAAACACAAGGCATCAAGATTATGAATGTCAGAAAGATACAAGAATTATAGACAATACACAATCCTGTAAAAATAATACAGAAACAGTCGAAAATATACCTCCTCCTCCAAAGTCATCTGTAGCATTTCTTTTAAGCTGGCGAAAAAACGTGTCTCCCGATTTCAGATATAAATATCTGAAGGTATGGTATTGATAAAATAATAATAATATCTTTAATATGATTAGAAAACTAAATTGCATTTACTCTTTGTTAGCAAATAACGCCAAAAGACTTGCCAGATATATTCAAAGAATCCATGGAGTCCAACATTTTCAGTGAGATTGTATTCATTCTGAATACGAAATTCATAGGAAATGCAGATAAAATCTATGATTATCTATACTACCTCGCAAAAGTAAAAAGATTTAGAGCCCTGGTGCTTTTCATGACTCAAGCAGACAAAGAAGGTGAATTATCATTATCCATTATCTTAGCTATGACATTTCCGCGTTTTTAACTAATATTATTGTTACAGCGCTAAAAAATCTCTTCAGTCATTGCAAGACAAACGAGGGTAGAACGGAAAATGAAGTCAACAATCTGCATTCTGCATACGAGATGTAAAAAGAGCTTCTGTGAACTCGCATTGTACAGATTTCGGCAAATACGATCGACGAAAATTATCTCTCAAAAGAAACACAAAAGGCGTCGATTAAAAATCCCACAAAAGAAGGACACGCATGCGCAGGGCGAAATTTCCATCGTCGTGCCGACTCGCAGATAAGAAGAAAAGAGAACTTACATAATAATAGCAAAACTACATAAATGCTTTTAATAAGCCAATCGAAAAGAAGAAAAGGAAGAAACCGCCTTAAAAGTTACGATTCCAGGGATTTCTTTTAGTTGTCCGTACTAAGAACGATAATCGTTTCAGATTTTGATTTAATTTACAATTAATTTAAATGTGCTAAGGTTAGAAATTAAGTAGCAAATTAAATAAAATTTTTTGATTTAAAGAACATTGGTGCTCTTATTTTCATCAAAATCTCTTATAGTTCGACATTTTTTCGCATACGACTTTCATTCCTAATGCACGATTCCAATTAAAATTCTTCACCGCCCGCGCATAATCTGAAACGAATCTCGTTCAAAGTATGTCCCTACACGAGCGACGGCGCGACGACGACGACGTCAGCGACGGAGAGCGCATGTAAAGAGCTTCTCGGGCGCGCGCACAGCTCTCGCCTTCAGTCCACGCGCGACAGTCGTCCCGTGAGTTTATATAAAGTTGCATTGTGCGCGACGCGACATCAGAGAGCTTATCATGAGGTATATTGCGGCCCTTGATGTTGGCACTACGACGATTCGCTGCCACATCCTCAACGATACAGGCGAAAACGTCTCCACTTGTTCCGAGAAGGTTTGCCTCTCTTTTTGCTTGTTGATATGTATATAGAGGTGACCATTATTCGGGTTATTGATCTCGCGGACTCACCCGATACTGCTGTTATCTATGTTAATCGCGCCTGCAGTAGCACATATTTTATCTGCTAAAGCAATAGTATGGGATTTGAATTGTATTTGGCTTTGATCTTTTTCACACTTTTTTCGAGAGTTGAGATCTCTGTAGAATGCTTTTTGAAATTGCTAGAGGATTTAAAAGAGGAATAGCATACGCCTTTAAAAGGTACTTGAACCCTCTTAATAATTTGTCCATTTTATGAGTATTTTTTTGATGAAATAATGTAGTTATATGATGAAAATTATTATTTAATATTACATATTATTTTCAAGAAAAAAATGATAGCACTGGGATAAATTCCATCAGTCATAAAATTTTCTTTTCTTAAATTATTGAAAAAACTCAGTAATTTCTGCCTTTAAGATATGCATATTTTTATATAAAATAAGACATGTTTTTAAACTTTGACTTCTAGATTTACATTTTGTTTCGATACATGGCTAGTTAAAAAAACTTTATGAGCTCTTGTAAGTTATATTTTTAGCAACTTTTTCTTTATACTTTGAACTCAGTGTGTTCTTTAACACCGAATACGTTGTTACGTATAGCCGAGCTGTTGGTATTCTTATCGAGTTTATATGGTAGCTGGCTTTTACTTTCACTGACGTTAAATTTTGTTAGTTTCCGTTATTGTATAATCAAAATTCTCTTGATCACGTTATTTTTTTGTTGAATGCAATCGTTAAAGCCATGTGTAGTTATACACGAAAACTTGAGGTCGTTGCAGTGCTAAGGTATATAAACATTTATATAAACCGTCGAATTCGTAAATGTGAAATAAAGAAAAAAGCGAGTGTATCAACGCAACGATGTTATTACTGCACAATTTCTTGCATTGATAATCAAGTCGTAAAGAATCAGAGATCGGTGCCAAGATAATTAAAAATTCTTTCACGCGTGTGCTGTTCTCACGTTTACTCGATTAAGTAAAGATACAGTTAATCGTGTAAATTAATGATGCGTTATGAATAAGAAATCGATACATGTATGTACATACAAACTTCCCTCTTACCGTTACAAATAAAACGTATCGTTTTAAAAAATTCTGTACTTTTATCGAAATTCATTATTAAACTTTATACATTTTTTGACACGATAGCTTTCTTAATAAAAGGTGAGTTTGAATATTTAGATTAGTTTTAAATGCTATGAAATCATGGAAAAAAGATCCCAGACTGCCGCGCTTATAGAACCGGTTTGCCGGAGGAAATTAAATATTGCGCCGAGTTATTAAAGGTCAAGGACTTTGATAGTAACTACGCGCGTTTATAAATCTATACGTCTATATGCATCAGCGTAGATTATCACGATGCACAGATTAATGACTTACATCATCGCTAACACCTTGTTTCGAGTCGAATTCATTATTGATTTATAAGCACACAATGGAAATAATTTTAAAAAACATGCATAATGCATACAATTCTAATAAAAAATTCATAATGTAATGTAACATGCCTACTGTAAGGTATTGTAATATGTTAAATTTCGGACATTTTTTATATTTGATTACAGTTTTTTTACATTTAATTACATTTTGTTACACGTAGCCATCGATGTCAAAATTTTATTCTGCTTCATCTTCAAAACAAAATATGTAAAGAAGTGTATAAGAGAATATAAAAAAAAGTATGATAAACTGTTGTGAAATGTAAATAATGAGATCATATAAAGGAAATTTAAGAAAGTATTCAAAAGTTGTATAAAACGTCCGAATAATCCAACATTAAAATTTAAAATTTCTTACTTTAATATTTGCTTGTGCTATTTTATACATTTTTTTTACAACTTCTCACACTCTTGCGTTTTATTACATCAAAGAATTTTTACTAAAAGGTACATAAACGTATTATTTATCGTTGCAGGTAGAGCTGTTATATCCAAAGCCCGGTTACGTGGAAATTGATCCGGACTGGTTATGGGATGCCATAGTTCGCGTAATCAAGCAATGCATCCAGGGTAAGATTATAAATTATTAGCCTTGCAGTTTTAATCGTTAAAAGCTAAAAGCTCTTTCTTCGATTAAAAGTGTTCGGTATGATTAAAACGTTCTTAACAATATATGTATTTCAGGTAGCGGTCTTGAACCATCGAAGATAGAGGCTCTGGGCATATCGACGCAGCGGAGTAGTGTAATCACTTGGAACACTGATAGCGGCAAGCATTATCACAAGTAGGAAAATATCCAACTTTTCTAATAGCAATCCAATTCATTCTTCTTGTGGAGTTTATTCACATACGATAATTCATAATAAGGTCGGATAACTATATGGAAAACAAACGCAATCTTGCAATACTCAATTAATTAATTAATTATTCATATTAATTCGACAAAGTATACGACCGCAAACGATATAATCGTTTAATGTTCGCAATAAAACGTTTACATTCGATTGCAATACTTCGTAATTAGAAAAAAAAGTCGTAATCTGTAGACAATTTCAAATAAGTTTCCGCGTGAGTCACAGTGATAATTCAATATATCAAATAACAACGAAATGTTAAAATTTTCTAGCTTCATTACATGGAAGGATCTACGCGCGGACTCGCTGGTCAACTCGTGGAACTCGTCCCTGGCGATGCGCGGCTTGCGTTTGGGCTCGAAACTCCTCTACGCGGTGTCTCGCAACAAGCGATACCGGGCTGGCAGTGTCCTTCGATTGATGAATACCCAGGTATGCAATCATGACAACTCCCTCTCCCTTTCACTTTTTTTCAGTAATTAAAATACTCGCAAACGAGTTCTGGCTGTTGACATTGTATAGAGAAATAGAGATTTAATTCAGCGTGAATGTATATACATTATTGCAGATGACGCTGCGGCTGTTGTGGGCTCTAGAAAACGTGGAAGGCCTGCGGGAATCGGCTGACGCCGGAAAGGCGGTCTTTGGCGGCGTTGATTGTTGGCTTCTCTACAAATTGACCGGTAAGCGATGATTATACGTGCAGTAGCTGCACGCGAGAAAAGTGAAGGCGATCGTTGCGTGTGTAAATTTTTTTTATTTCTGGTAATTAAGGACGTGCAAAGTTTACACGATATATGACTGCAGCGCAATGTGCGTTCACTATAGTCGACAGAAGTATTAATATCTCGCGTTAAAATGTAATCAGCTGTCACGTCTTGCTTCAGCGAGTATTTTTTTATTTTTTATATGATGAAGTTGTTATACCACTGCTTTGAGTATACTTGGTCAATTATTTTAAGTATCTTACAAAGTTAAAATTAGGTAAATCTAATTATTGTCTAGTTTTCCAAACTCATTATTTGACTGACTGCCTCATTTTGGGTAAAATAATCGATTTTTTATTTATTGCCAAAATTTATTCCCTGTATCCCGTCACGTTATGTTCCATGTGACTCAATTTTGTTTGATTTTCAGTGAAATTTTATTGTAATGTCCGTTGCAATGGTTACAACAAAAGTTAGTTTAATTTATATAAATTCTTTGGTTTGTATCGAAAGATCATTTTTAAAAGATGTGAAAAATATTAATTTTATGGGGGGGTTTCCAAGATAATTTTTAGTTAAATTTTATTTATGTATTCTAAATACTCAAATGAGTTGTATGTAATATTCAAGCTAACTTTTGTGACACTTGTTACTAAAAAGTGAGCTACATTTATGCAAAACAATGTTCTACTAAATGTTAGATATCCATTAAAAGTATTTTTAAGTTTATACCACTAGGTGATGAAATAAAAAAGTTTTCCAAAATGCCAGAGTTCCACCATAACTCATTAAACAATTAATTTAATTGATTTCACGAAAAAAATCTGCAATTTTTGCAGGTCAGCACGTATCGGATGTATCGAGCGCCTCAGCCACCGGACTCTTTGATCCGTTCACTCTACAATGGGCTGGTTGGATCCAGAACCTCTTCGGCTTGCCTAGCTCGATGTTTCCGCGGGTCGTCGACACAGCTGGTAACTTCGGTCGGATATCGGCTTCACTTTTTGGCGCAGAAATATCGATCGCGTGCTCGATGGCCGATCAGTCCGCGTCGCTTCTTGCATCCGGCTGCTTCGAACCCGGAGACCTCAAGCTAACCATGGGCACTGGTAGCTTCGTCAATGTCAATACCGGCAACGAGCCTCATGCTTCTGTCACAGGTTAGTTGGTATTTTTGTGATCGGGATTTATTGTTTTCTATATTTACGTGTTTATTCTTTACAGGTCTTTATCCTTTGGTTGCATGGCGACTGGGATCTGAGTTAGTTTATGTTACTGAAGGTTCCTCGAATGATACTGGTACCATTATAGAATGGGCTAAATTTTCAGGTGAGCTATTTTTGTCATGCTTGGAATATTATAAAGTATTCTATTGACTTTTGAATCCAGTAGCTCTAGTCGAAAGAATTATTATCAATTTTTTAAATCTCCTATTGAATTGATTTTAAATTTCATTAAATGTTTTATATTAAAGTTTTGTAGTAATTGATTAATTAATTCAATAGGACTTATTCAAGACCCAATGGAAACTTACACGTTAGCTACTTCTGTAAAAGATTCAGATGGAGTTTGCTTTATTCCCGCTTTCAGTGGTCTGCAGGTATGCTCTATCATGAATAACGAGCCTTGTCCGTCTTTCTTAAATCGTATAACACGTTTTCTTTTATTCTTTTAGTCACCGATCAATGACCAGAACGCCGCAGCAGGATTTATTGGTATAAAGCCAACCACCCACAAAGCTCACCTTGTTCGCGCGATGATGGAGAGTTTAGTTTTTAGAATAGTATTGATATACGATTGCATACAACGCGAAACATTTTTTTCATATCACAAGATAAGGTATTAAAATATTCTAATAATTATCTGAATAATATAATAAAACAACTTTTTAAACGATGTACATATGTTTGATCAGGGTCGATGGAGGTGTATCACAAAATGACTTTACCATGCAGCTTTTGTCTGATTTGACTGGATTAGAAGTCGAGCGGAGTACGAGTAGCGAAATGTCGGTTCTGGGTGTAGCTTTTTTGGCTGGATTAAATCAAGGTAAATTTTATTCGATATAAGAATGGATTTTAGAAAATAATTAACCAGTTATGGCCGATAACGATCGTTCATCTAAATATACGCATGCATCGGTAACTTTTTTTTCGTGATTCCAGGTATTTGGAAAAGTAAAGCGGACATTCTAAAGCTTCGTCGTATTGAAAAAACATTCTTTCCCAACAAGGAGAGAAAAGCATCTTATGAAAAATTGTTCGAAGACTGGAAAAAAGCCGTGGAGAGGGTCAAAGATTGGTACTGACAAAAAACTTCCCAAATATTGCCAGACCTTGACAAAGACGACGAAGCCATAATAGCAAGGCAAGAGAGAAGATGCAGCTACGTGAAAATCTTCTTAGCAATTATTGTATTGATATATGTGGTTAAAGTATTGCGGCTGAAGATTCCCGGAATTCCGTGTACGTGAATTTCAATAGATCAAGATATATCGCGGAAAGTTCCCGAAAGAATTTTTCGTGTACTTTGAAAGTATTTTAAAGGAGTTCTGCTGATATTATAGTGAATTTAACGTATCTTACCTATCACTTGTATAGAAAAAAGTCATACAGTATGACTACACTTAGAGTAAAAATAGTTTAAGAATTCCTTGTCAAAAACAGAGTTGTAATCTTTTTAGCTTTTATATTTTATTATAATATAAATCTACGTATAGAAAACAATTTAACGATAAATTACATGTAAAGTAGGTTAGGGGTGTCATACTGTTGGCCAAACTTCTGTACAATAATTATGTGATAACTAAGAATTGAAGATTTTATGTGAAAAAGTAGGGAAATTGTTTTTTTATTTATTGTTGAGTACTGTTACACTTTTTATACAAATCGTCACATAAATCACTTACTTATGTGAACACTAATAGTAATACTTAAGTGCCTTATACACAAAAACCTCTATAAAAGAGAGAATTATATGTAAATTATATATTTTGATACTCATGTTTACTAAAAAAACGACAACGAAAATATAGTTCATTCACGGAGCGAAAAAATCTTCTATCTATAATTATTTATTCACTCTTCTTCGATCGATATAAACAACAATACATTCCAAGAACAGTCGAGCGACGCCAAAGAAGACAAAGGAAAACAGAAGAACCTACGGGATTGCGAAAGAAGAAAAAAAAGTCGGCCGACGCTTTGCTCTCATTATTATAACGAATGGAAGAAAAGATGCACAAAGAATGAGTGAGAGGGGGAGTTCGATAGGCCACGACGGCTCACCCATTGTTATTCATCGTTTCCGAATCGGTCTGTCGAGGGTCTCGCAGGTCGCGTCGCGGCGCTCGTTCCAAATAAAGTGCTACGGAGACTCGGCGTCATTTGCACGGCTACGTGATTTCCATTTCCATACATCAGTGATCGCCCCGGGATTTTCTATACTGAGCTCGTTTTTTTTCGTTAGCCGGTGCTTTAACTGACGTCATCGATATTTACGTTATTTATACAAGCCCCTCGATCATGTACCACTTCTTATAAAGTATTATAGAAACTTATATTTATATTTATGTAAATTAATCCACATTCCACTTCAGAAATGTTTACAGAGAGATTAGCCAATTTGCAGTTGTTTCATTGTAAAACAGCGCGATACTTTAAATAAGTAATAAGTTTAACAATAATAAATACTTTAATTTTTTTCTAATTTTAAGTGACACGCAATGTCAACAGAATAATCGAAGCTTTGTTAATAACATTGTCGCATAAGAAGCGAGGGAAAAAACCACTATGACCAGTTATTCAAATACATTTATAAAATTCGACAATCGAGTATAATTACACGCACTCAGCGAAACCTACCAGCGAGGTTCGCACTACACGATCAGCTGCATCGAGCCTCGGTGTCACATGTATATTATACACACAAGACTTTCGCAAAGCCGAGCTGAATCGATCAATTTGAAAAGTGAACGAAAAAGTATATATTTGACCGAGCACATGCCGGCACCGCCACACGTTGCGCAACGCGCCTGCGCTATCGGAGATCGCGCGGCGATGAACTTGCCGTTTTTCATTATATAGTTTAAACGAATTCCCTTGCGAGTGGCACGCAACGCATCGATCGATCTGATTCGCGATCGGACATCGAACGCGTGTCCTCCTCGACGTCGGGCGCCAGCAGCAACGCTTCTATCTCTTCGTGGACCACGTTATTTGTTGTTCTCTTCATACACTGGTCTTCTTCTTTATTTCTTGGAGAAGGATTATTTGTTCGCTATCATGGTGAGTGTGTTTTGGCGATTTTTTCACACGAGGTATCGTGGAATTTCGGCGTGATCGGTATTATTTGTTATTTTTGCCTCGAGTGTGTGATTGTATTTATTTATTTTAGTGATGGTATTGGTGATGATGAATAATCTTGAGTGATATATTGGAATGTTTTTTATTTGCGGTTGAGCTATCGGCGTTGCCTTTTTTAGACGATTCGTATTGTGTGACATTCATTTTTATGCGAATTTACATGAAAAAGTTTCAGTAGATCAGCTTTGACGTCAACTAGTGCTAAATGTATACCTACATGCGTTTGGAAATATGTAGTAGTTGAATGGGAATGAAATTAAAATGAAAAAAACTAATTATATTCTTGAATTGACTTTTTTGTCATGCCTCAAAGTATTACATTCATCACTGAAAACATTAGACTAGAAACGCTATTATAAGTATTAACTTAACTTTGTATATTTAGGCGTGTTACACATTAACCAAATAGCATATATTCCTAACATGTAAAGGTGAAAAAAGTTTTAAGACGTTTAGAAGTTTAGTAAATGCCATTTCTTGGTATAATACATTTCATTTTCCTAATGCCTTTTAAATTATATCTGAAGTCATTAACAGTTCAACGTGCATATGAATGCTGAAGTATAATAAGCCTATGCGTATAAGACCAAAGTGAACGCAGCTGTTCGAGAGCATTGCTCAAATTGAAAAACACTGTCTTCCGAAAAATATTTAAATGTTCTTTTCATCGTAATGCCGTACAGATAACTGATTTGTGAACCTTTTTTTCATTAGAGATTTTTTACTTCGTTGATTTCATATTAGTCATTATAGTGGCTCATATACTTATAATTTTCAAGGTAAATCACATACCTTATTTATACTCAACGACTTTTTTACACAAAAATATAAAAGCGATTGTTTAAAAACATATATATTATCTTTTGGTGTTCATTCAAATGTTTGTAAAGTTCTTATCTGATTTAGTTTTTGTTGTTTTGAGATGATAAATTAACGATGCTCTTTTTTATTAATCATGCTTCCGAGCTTCATGTAGCTCTATTCCATTCGCACAAGTAAATCATTAGTCGCGTAACGCTAGTAAAAGAGAAACACACGTGCATTTACTGCGTTCAGTGACGCCAATTTCACCGAGGTATTATACGGCTTATGCTCCGGCAAAAAATATCGACCATTAAATATATGCGGAACCACATAACTTTGCTTCGTTCGCCAATTCTGTTACAACACAACAGACTCTAAAGTTGCCCAGCTGAAAAAAAATTCACGCTTGGTTATTTTAAGCTTGCATTCTGATTTATTCTGAACGAAAAAAAAAAATTAGAACCGGTTTTGCATATAACTACTACTGATACTTGTTGCTTGCACTGGTTTACACCTTTCGACGACGAAAAGAGGCATTATAAAGACTGCATTAAAAGTAGCAGCGAAGTGTAATATAAGACGAGTCTGCATGATAATACGTGGTCATCAAGGTTATAACTTTGAACGGATTTTCCTCGAAACTACACGTTTTCAATAACATTCAGAATGCACGCAGTTATAACATAGCTCTTATAACTTAAACATTATGTATACCGACACGCATAAGTATGCGTGATCTTCTCGACAGCGTATTATTTTCAATCATCATTGTATCAATATTATTATTTCAATTAGCACAAGTAAAACATCTTTATTCCGTTAATCACGAGCTATAAGTTATCGATTTTCATTATCTCAATCAATGAATACACAAGTTAATCATACGAATCAACGAATCTTTATACAAAATCGTACTGTTGTGTAAACAAAGTTTGTTTTGGGTCTGTTCCGGGACTTATAATTTTTGCATTCCTGCATGCGACAGGAGGTCGTTAACCTTATTTATGATCGCAACGATTGTTGACATCAATGTATTTTCTTTTTGCGTTTCAATGAACACACGTGACCTTAATAATAACCGAGATATAAAAGTTAAATATAATATATATAGAATCAACAAATTTGGCCTTTTAAATTTGGAGCAAAATATGAAAGTATATACATTTTAATTGCAAATTGAGGCTATTATTAGCAAAGGCATTGAGCAATACGTTTAACGAAAAATTAAGATATCAAGAGACAGAAATACGCAATATCGTCGCTCCGGATTAAAAACGCCCTATCTCGTGCTCGCCGAGGAGAACGTCCTATTTCGCGGCTGAATTTGTTTTATCAATTATTTTTTCTTCATATTTAAATAATTTTTATTTCGAAATTTAGCTCGGCAGTAGCTCTTGCTAGAAATACGTATAGTACTGTTTTCTTACAAGAAAGATATTTGTTCTAATGAAAAATTTATCACTAACCTTAATTTTAGAGCAAAAGTGAAATCATAAAATTGGGCGTTTTACGAAAATCCGAAACGGGGCGTTTTTCTCGGCGAACGCGAGATAGGCTGTTTTTCTCGACGAGCGTGCGAGATAGAGCGTTTTTAATCCGAAGAACGACCATATATCGATATAATATCGAAGATTTAGACTCTGCAAGAATTTCATGATACCAAAGTGATTAAAAATAAGAAAACTAATTTGTTATACTAAAACGTTGTAACTATAATATATGTACATCAATGACTATACATTCCGCAAGTTTTCTGAATTAATGAAATTTCTTCTCTGTACAGGTAGTATTATAATATAATGACACACATTACATACGCACGACATAGTTTCCTGTATCATTAAATATCGGCAACATATAAGTAATACCGAATCCAAGTATAGGTATAACAAGCGCAATCGATTACAGAGATCTGCTTTTGACAAATTGCAGAAAAGACGACAAAATAGCAAAAGTATCGCGAAATCGCGCGATTGATGAGTATATACATATAACAAGAGAGAAGACGAAAGCTTCTATATACTGTCGAAATCGCCATAACCGATAAGTATACTAGAGAAACAATTTCACCGGCTTAGCGGGCGCTTCCGCCTCGGGCTTGTAATCACCGGCGACACTGTTTTTCTCTTTCGCTCGTTCACTTTCCCGCCGACTGACGTTGCAAACCCGCATCAGTCGTTCCGTTGCGGTGGACCTTTTCTATAATCTTTCTCTTTCGAGCGCGCGCAGATACAAAGCGTGTCGATCATATGTGTGTGTGTGTGTATGAGAGAGATAGCTATGAGTCTATATTGACTCTTCTGGTCAACATATTATACGTGTCCCCTTCTCTCTCGCTCATAATACACTCGTCGATACTCATCTCTAGTGCGCGGCCGATAGCTCAGCACCATCATATTATATCGTATAGCGCTTAGTCTCTCGTTAACTAACCGGCCGATCGGTTGTATAAAGTGTACTATACTATCTCGCGTCGCGCGCGGATGTGTTGTTTGTTGTGGTTTTTCTTTGCTTATTGATAATATTGTGATTTTCGGCTTTTGCTGTTGCTCCTACAGGCGGAAGTGGTGTTGGATATGAGCGAAGTGAACGGCCGGCTGGCGGAGCTCCAGACTCAGACGCCCGAGTCCGTTGCGCTCGACATCGACGAGGAGACGGAAATATGCAGAGTGGACCTTGAGCCCGAGGAGGCTGCAGTGCTGATTCAATCGATGACCGAAGGTGAGTGAGTTTTAATCGATATAGCCGTAGTTGTCAGTATCACAAGCGCGAGACGATATAAGGATGTTGGGGATTTAGGTTGTTCGTTTATTTTGTGTATATAGATCGTTTTAACCGAGAATTATTATATTTTCGAGCGTTTGTTACAAAAATAGTATACATTGAACCGTCAAGTGGTCTTTTAAGTACATATGGTTGTATACGCTACTTGGATGCGACCTGCCTCTATAGAGTAAACGTCGAGCTCTGAAAGACACTGTATAATAATTCTCGTCTGTTGATTGTCACAGCGCTGTTGACGCATACACTGCGTGCGGTTTAAGCAGCCGTCGTCTTTTCTTCGCATTTTGTTTCTTAAAATAAATACTACGTCTCTGATGCTGAAAGGGCTGTAATTGCCTCGGCCAATGCCCCGTGCATTTTGTTTTCATTGAAACTATTGATTCTTTGGCGTATTTCTCAGACTGTCGCATATTATAGTACTGTATAACTGTTCAAACACAGAGTTTCTGTACAAGTAGTTTTCCATGCCGATCATAAAATATTTCAAATAATCGGCTAAATTCGCGCGCATACTGATTAAGAACTGCGCATAATACCAATTCGTTGCTGTTCAAGAAACACACGACTGGAAGATGCTAATGAGGTCTATATCGTGTCGGGATTTTTTCTCAAAAAGTTGATTAACATTCGAAATTGCTGTGCTGTCTGCAGATATGGTACTTGACTATTTCTGAAAAACCTTCTTCCACAATTGCGTAAGAGAATGAGCTTCTCTGCATTTTTGTTATCAGATATATTAGTAGGTTATTTCACTAGTACTTATTATCACTGAAATAAAATTGCAACTGCAGTAAATTTACGAGCATAAATAAAATATATGGTATACAATGAATTCTACGAAAAAGGTTAGATAGGTACGATCGATCCCTGGACGAGCTCTCGAAATTTCCATTCGATCTTAGGTGTGATGACGAGTACATATACTTACCTATAGTTCCATAGCATAATGCACGATACAGGTCACGAGTAAGTGCGGAATTGCAATGTTGCTCAAAGTTAAAACGCAAAGGCACCACTGTGCGATACATGTGCAAATGCGCGTCGAATGTTTTTTACCAATTTTTTGATGTTTCGCTCAAGTGCGTCATTAAGTAGTTAAATAATATCTTTAAAGGCTAATTTTTTCGCCAAATATTCGAGAATATCGTATCTGTTAAACGAGGGCCTCTTCGACAAAACTATAACGAGTGTTCTAGGTTTCATCGTTGTAGCGATACATACAAGAAGTCAATTCCTCGAATCTATTAGTCAAAATTAATTTCCCAGAGAGGCGTAAAATTTTACCCTCTATAGTTATATACAAAAAACTACTATTTTGAAGTTTATGATCGATCGATAACCAATTGCCTACATTTGTGTAGTCGTCTACGTTGTAATAAACAATATGTCGTTCGAAATCAATCCTTTACGTGCAAGAACTAACTCTAATCACTTTGCACTACTGTTTATTACGACATTAGAATCAATCAGTATCTATATACACTAGAAGTCGTAAAAACAATTACGTTACTATCATCACTGATTCATTTTTTTTTCTTAAAGAAAAATCAAATCCAACGACAAATTGCCTTCTTTTTTTCTCAACGCAAAAGCAAAACGAACTTGGTTTTAAAATAATTACCACAATTTTCGCTACTCGCATCAACGTTTTAACGTCACAACCACATACAACCCAGTCTTTTGACTATTCGATCAATAACAAATAGTCTACAATTGTGTGTAATCATCTACGTTGTAAACAATATAATGTCGTTCGAGATCATTTCCTTTACGCGCAAGAATTAACTCTAATCACTTTGCACTACCGTTTATTACAACAATAGTATCAATCATCACGGATTTCTAATTCTATTAATCAGACACCTAAAAAACCTGCTAGTTGTTTCTTTTCTTAAAGAAACGTCAAATCCAACGATAAATTGCCTTTTCTTTTTTCTCTCAACGCGAAAGCAAAACGAACTTTGGTTTTAAAATCATACAATTTTCGCTATAACTCGCATCAACGTTATAACGTCACAATCGCACAATCGCTTCATTATATACCTCCTCTCCTTGGCCGACAACTAAACATCTCTTCGCTATATATAAGCATTTTGTGAACAACCTCCCGTCAGTATAGTACACATTAGCTCATATACAAGCTGTCGGACTACTTGGGCTAGAATCTGGAAATATTATCATAAAAGTGTACTTGCTTATAGCACGTTTTGTGTTCGGCTTTTTGTGTTGTGGACAAAAAAAATTCTCCTTCACTGTTGCTTTTAGCGAGCAGAATGATTTGCATTTATAACTCCTAGTATAGTCTCCTGCCGAACGTCTTTCCGTGACGATCCATCCCAGGCATCAAGTCAGTTCTTCAGTGATACACGTCGACTGCAGTGTTTTCCAAACGTATTATTATTAGGTATTACAGTACTGTGACAGATTATTTCGGCGTTGCTAATAACAGAGACAGGTATTTGCTTTATTGCGAACTTTGTAGAAAATAATTAATTTTTATATTGGTCTACTCTGTCGTTAGTCTTGATGAAACTTTTTTGACGCGTTCTCGTACCAATGGTGATTATTCCGTCAGATGTGTTAAAAAAATTGTGGCAAATATAGCAATGGAGCTGGCTGGAACAAAATTGAATATAAGTACCAAACGAATTGTCGATCGCGGTGTCATTAACTTTTTTTTTGTTAAGCTATCAACTTAATAAGTCGTAGAAGATCGGTTGTTTTATGTATCCTTTATTTGACTTGTTAATTACATATATACCTATTACTTGCTAGTTAACATTTAGAATAAACTGAATGTTTGCTGAATTTTCAGCATTACAAATTTGTCTAGCAGCAAACAAAAAATACACGCATTTGCAAGTCAATTATCCGAGTTTTTCTTATAACGTTTTACGCCTGTGTGAGGATAACCAGTCATCGTATAATATACAAGTGTACAACTATATCCTCGAGTATGACAACTCGATTGTAACTATAAAAAGAACGAGCCTACATATATCTTTCTCATTTTAATTAAAACCGCGACTCATCATTGCAATCATATCCTTTCAATAACACCATGCGAATCCTCGCAACAAACTCAGCAAAACTTCCGTAAAAATCGTTTTCCGCGCGCGTCGCACTACACTGTATATTATTAATAAATCATCTCTCTCGTACGTGACGTTCCTCTCCCTGCAACAAGCGCAAGTCATCTTCCGTAAATAAAACACTTTTCACCTCTAGTTCTCGCGCGCAAGGGGTTGCGCGTCCAATTGATTTCTCCGGAAAGACAAGGTCCCGCTTTATAACGCTTACATAGTAAAAGTGTCGAGTAAAGTCTTATGTGGCTATAATATAAACTTACTGCACGCCTTAAGGAGGGTCTAGTTAAGTCTCTCGCGAGCTATTTATCCCTGCGACTTGAATAATGCACTAACGAGTTACCACCTCGTTCACCTTCGGTGCGCTAACTCGATGGGGGGATATAGCTTGTATAGGTATATACCGAAAGCTTATTATACACTAATGTTTCACGGACTCGCGGATCTAAATGCGCGCGGCCATGTAGTTTCGACAGTTCCAGCTGCAGACCATCATCAGACGGTCTCGTCTAAAGCGTTCCTGTGCGCGTTTTTTTTTTTTTTTCATCGAGAGTTGTTCTTTTTATTCTTATCGTTTTTGATGAGCTCCTTTTTTATTGAAAGAGGATTTTAATGGGATTTTATTAGCCTTTGTTGCGGTTCATTTGGAGGAGGATTGGGATTTGCTACGAACTGCGTTTTGAAGGTATTTATGCGAGAAGACTATTGAATTGAAAGGGAAGTCGTAAGCTTATAGATTGTTTTTTCTATAATTATTTGATACAAAAATTGACGATCATAAAGGTAATTCTCTTTTAGAGTAATATAAGCGTATGGCAGCGTTGCTAGATATTTTATTATGTTTGAAATAGAAAAAGAAATGCGATGAATTAATCTACGCTATAAGTAAAACTGTACAAAGAAAATAGCTCTTAAAAGAGTCTTTTATTATGTACGCCATACCATTAATAACATGCTCGACGTATTCGAAATATTAAAAAGAATTAATTAATAACATTAATTTATCGCCATTTTACGACAAACTCTGAAACAAAAATTTAACGATTATAACACACGATTTATAAAAAAAATACAAAAGGTATTATTATATCATTGCAAAATAAGAGAATATCCATTGTTTATTGCAGTTTAAAATAAAACGACTGATACGATAATCATAATGACGCAAACAATTGAACAGACCGTGGAATCCAACGGAGATGCCGTCAGAATTCAAGTTGAGGCTGCCAAAGTTGCTCATTACAATGGCTACGGTACAGGATAACAAAAGAATTTTAGACGACAACGTGTTCTTAATGTGACACAAATTACTGTGTTATTATGTCATTCCTATAAAAAACTATCTTTTTAATGGCATACCTATATGAATTATAGTTTCAAACATATGTTGTTCACGAATATTCACTCGCACTTATTCTCCGAAATTATTCAAACACCTAATACTGAGGAAAGACTTTATTTATACTTATAAGAGATTCGTTTGAAATAATTAGACTCATTGATCCCTTTTTTTTACTTTACTTACTTATAAGAGATTCGTTTGAAATTATTAGACTCATTGATCCCTTTTTTTGAAAAAAAGAACGATATATATCTGATGATTGGCTACCTTTCAAATGCCGCTAAATTTGAAATTGTCATGTTGCTCATTTGTGTAGAAATTATTTTAACTATGCAAACTTATTCATAATAAAACATTAATTAAATGAAAATGTATTTATAATTACATTTTTATTTGACAATAATTCAAATTTGAAAGTTAGGCGCGCGCTGCACGCATTTTACGTAAAAGTACCTATAGGTACATTTTTTTTTACCTAAAATCAAAGGAGAGGTTGAGTCGGGTTTATACTATATTTGATAATAAGATGAAACTCTTTTCTCATCAGTGGCACCAGAGGTGGCACACATGTTAAGTATATATATTGTACACAATTGGCATTCTGCGACACCTGTATACACACAACCCGAAGCTACTGAATTACCTACTGTAGGAGTAGTATATTTATGGCTATGCACGATCTCAGCGACCTCTTTCGAGCTTTCTAAAGACCGACAGAGTAAAAACAGCGGATGGTGACAGGCTGACAGGAACAGTCGTGTCTCCACAATAACAACAATACAAACACAAAAAGAAAACATCGGCTCCAAACAACAAAAAAGTCAGACGACCTCTAAGTCTATTTATAACTCCTTCATGTATTGAGCAATTGCATTTACTCGTTGCACTTGATGCACGCTATCGTTATTTGTTCACGAAAATAAGTAAATAGCAGCAGTAGCGGCGGCCTACACACACACACACACACACGCGCGCGCGATGGCGATAATACGAGATACGACGAAGAGTGAGAGAACCGGCCGTTTCGAAATGGGCGCGTCTTGCGGTGGTGGTGGAGCCGCGGAGCACAGTTTATCTCGGACTATACACGACGACAAGTGCTTATACGACGCGAAGCAAGAGTAGATTGTCGAAGAGCAAATCCTCATCATCAAATCATCAGCAGCAGCGAGAAGCTGCGCATGTAACCTTTCGCCGAGACTGGAGATACTTACACTGTAGAGGAGGTTTTCGATCGTACTATTTGAGCCTTAATGTGAGTGTTTTTTTCTTCTCATGGGTTATTTACGTACAAAATTGTGCGAACCGGGAAATTAGCGTTCGATTAACATTAAAAGTGAAATTTCTATTAACTGCCGTTTTCTGTAAACGCATATTACATAGTCGTGAACATCGCGGTGAGTCTCGAGTTTTCGGAGCCGCAAGCGCGCCGAAACTGAAAGTATACGATGATGATGATGATGATAGGATAGCGCGTACAACTTTCCCTTCGACCGGGACTCTAGTCTTGCGACATTAGTATCTCTTTTACTAGGCGCGTTGACGTTGCCTGTCGAGCGAATCCGTATGTGCGTTTACACATACGTGTACGAAATAACTGACCGAAACGGCTATTTCTCTGAGTCAGTGAATCTATATGATTATAAACATACATAACTACTGTCTATACTGTTTAAACTATACATGACAGTGAGGTACTTATATACCTTAAAAAAAATACAGCATATAAACTGATAGACCCGAGATTGAAAGATATTTAATGTCTGAACTTTGAACCTTGATGTTGCTTTTGCATGCTGAATATTAATTTTAATTATGTAAGGCTGTTATATTGATTCTTCGGCACTATCTGTTCTGAGTTATTGAGACTCTGATGGGAGATAAAAATCATCACTCAAAATATGATAACAATTTTATCACTCTTTGGCTCTATATATAGATTTCCTTGTTATCTCTTCGTTTGGTTTCACTTGCAGTCATTATATTTTTAAATTTATTTCCTTTTTTCCATGTACATTTATAATTAGTATATTTTAATTCTCTTGCTACAAGGAAAAATTTTATTTCACTCAAGTTATTACCTTTAAAAGTATTTACAAATTATCATTCCTTTCAGTTCCTATCAACGGCAAAGACATGTCTAACTTTGCAGAGGTGAGTTTTTTAATCAATCATTTTTTTGTATTACAAAAGAGTTGACATCACAGATGTATGTAATCTGGTTTTCTTTCAGCTTGTACAGTCCACTAGAGACACATTTTATACTGGAAAGACTCGACCACTGGAATTCAGGATCCAACAATTAAACGCACTCAAACGTTTGCTTGAAGAGAACAGACATGAATTTCATGCTGCCTTAAATGCTGATTTACGAAGAGTTTGTTGTTGATTTTCATATTTTTTTCATTAATTGCACTCTAGGGATAATTAACATTTTTGTAATTATCTTTGCAGAGTAAGTTTGAGAACTACGTACTTGAAATTGATTACACAATAAATGAAATCATTCATTTGCTGAGACATTTAAAAGAATGGGCTGCTCCAGAAAGGGTAACATTTTGTTTTCAATTTATATCTAATATTATTCCAAACTTTTTCTTCGATTATAATAAAATCAACAATATATTTGTATTCTAGCCAACGAGAACATTTGTGAATCTCTTAGATGAACTTGTTATTTACAAAGAGCCTTATGGCGTTGTTTTGATCATGGGAGCTTGGAATTATCCTCTACAGCTGGCAATAGCGCCAATGATAGGAGCGATTGCAGCTGGTAACTGTGTGGTTCTTAAACCATCTGAAGTATCCGTTGCAACTGCAAAGCTTATAAATGAACTCATTCCTAAATATTTGGATAATGTGAGTCTGCTTTTAAGTAAATACTAAACTTTCTAGTTATGTTATAATTTTAATAGTCAATATATTTATTTTATTTAGGAATGTTACAAAGTCATTTGTGGTGGTACTAGTGAAACCACTGAACTTTTAAAGCAAAGATTTGACTATATTTTTTTTACTGGTTCAACCACAGTGGGACGTATAGTGCGAGAAGCATCGAACAAATTTCTCACACCAGTAACCTTAGAACTTGGTGGAAAGAGGTAAACTACATAGAATATAACATTGTACTGTAAATATGCGCAAAAATAAAAAATTAATTATTATTTTCAGTCCTGTTTACATTGACAATACAGCTGATTTAACAGTTACAGTCAAGAGAGTTTTATGGGGCAAATTCATTAATGTTGGTCAAACTTGCATAGCACCAGACTACATATTGTGCACACCAGAAGTTCAAAATGCATTTGTTAAAGAGGCAAGAAAAATTATGAAGGAATGGTATGGTGAAAATCCACAAGAAAGTAAAGACCTTTGTCGTATTGTCAGTGATAAGCACTATCAGTAAGTTTAATAATGTTAAACTGAAACACGCTTAATGCAAAGCAAAATATGACAATTGTAAGATATTATTATATTTTAGGCGTCTAACGTCTTTCTTATCTAATGGTGAAGTAGCTATTGGTGGTCAAGTTGATCCTGCCGATAAATACATTTCACCGACCATTCTCATAAATGTCAGACCATCAGAACCAATAATGAAGGAGGAAATTTTTGGACCAATTTTACCAATTGTGAACATTAGCAATGCATATGAAGCTATTAAATTCATCAATGAACGGTAAGATATTAAATATATGATTTCCATTTTACTTTAATAATTATTTATAGGCTCTAACAGCACCATGTAGACAAAAAAAGAACATTTTTTTCAACTTTTACTTCATTTTAAAAAACGTTTCGGGTATCTTTTATATACATTTTTTATATAAAATTACTTGAATAATGATATTAATAATTAATTATATAAAAGTTATCAGTTTGAGTTACTGTTGATCTGAAAGTATTTTAATTGATCTTCCTAAGATGTTTTCTAAAGTAAAAAATTTAAACTTATCAGATAAAATACATACAAATATTTTACTTAATTCAATATCAGTACTGGAATGATTAATTGTTTGATATTATCTTGTTTGCTTATATTTTTTATCAAATCTTGCACGTAAATATCAGTATACGAAATTAAAATCGTCACTCTGGATCTGTAAAATGGTCGAAGTTTTTACGAAAATCCAAAATATGGTGTTTTTCTTGGCAAAAGCGAAATGGGTCATTTTTTATCTAGAGCGACGAAATACAAAATTTATACTGCAGAAATTAAATTGTTGTATTTATTACTTAGATATCTCACCTCTATTTGGTGTTAGCAATTGCAATTTTATACATAATTTTTCGGGGAAATAACGTTTAAATTTATTTCCTATGTATTAGAGATAACCCCCTTGTATTGTACGTATTTACCTTGAAAAAGGATGTACAAAATCTGATCATAACTCAAACGAAATCTGGCTCAGTATGCGTCAATGATACAATCATGCAATACAGTGGTGAGTTATGCTAAGATTTTAGGTGATGGCTATTACATAAAATGCGTAAATAAGAAAAATTGCAACCCAAAATTTCAAGGCATGCTATAATATAATAGTAGTCTAAACCTATTAACATGATATTACTGGTGCTGATGTACAAACTTTGTTCGACTTTAAAACAAAAAAAAAATGATTTTAATTGGTTTTTGACACTCCGTGCGCGAAACTCAATTTCGCACACGCTGTGTCATAAAAGTGTACGTTAAATCGAGGTTCGCACACGTGTCAAAAAATACGATTCGATATATCTGCGAGAATTTCAGCCTTGTGACCTTTTCACACTCGCTTCGCTCGTGCACAAACGATAACGCAAGGCTAAATTGACATTTTCGCACTGGTATCGGAATGTACTAATATATTTTACAATTTAATACGAATTTGCAAAATTTTATCTATATTTGCATGTCTGGTTCCGGTGATTTGTTGCTTTAGGGAAAAGCCGTTAGCGCTGTATATTTTTAGCACAACTTCCGAAGATATTAATTTAATACTGCAAAATACATTCAGTGGGAATGCGGTAGTTAATGAAACTATATTACATGTGACAGGTATGCTGGATACCGATAGTTTTTTCTCTGTGCTTGTTAACCCGCCTTATGCTTCCCTACAACACTGCTTTTTGCGTATAAACATTGCTTGACATTAAGATTTCATCTGGCAGAAGATAAATACTTGCATATTTTTAGTTGATACCTTACCATTTGGAGGTGTTGGATTATCAGGCATAGGAGCCTATCACGGAAAATTGTCATTTGATACGTTTGTTCATCCTAAGGGATGCCTTATAAAGAATTTCAACATTATTGGAGAAACTCTGGCATCGTAAGTAGATTTTCAAATTTAACTGTAACAATTTCGTATTATTAAGCTCAAAGTAGAAATGAAATGTCGTTATGTCAGACAGTTTGAACTTATATACATATTTACTTTCAGCGCGCGTTACCCACCTTACTCGGAGAAAAAGTTAAAAATGCTGTCTCTCCTGGTGGCTAAGAGGCCCGATATTCCTGGAATAAAATATTTGCCGCACTTACTAATGTTTGGATTGGGAATTGCTGCGACTTTTGGCATCAAAGCTCTTATGAAGGTACAAAAGGCAGGGGCGCGATAAGCATCATTTCATCAATACACACTTTCATAATGTCAATTATAAAAGCACAAATTTACGTTGCTCTTACATAGTGATCATATGTACTGTGGTAAAAAATTTCATTTGATATTAAAGATTCTTTTGATCTTATTATCTTTTTGGAATATAACTTTTTTATAAATACTTTTATTATCAGTTTTCTCTACTGCTAGTTTATAGAAAACAGTATTACGATCTTGTTAAACCAAAGATGTCTAAAGTTCGTTTGAACATATTTATGCATCTTTACAAAGTTGTCACGCACATATTAAGTTTTTGTAATTTTTTTGACTTAATGAATAAAGAACTAAATTTGTGAATCAGCTACATGCGTTTTTCCATTTTCAAAGCCATTTTCAAGACAATTTCAAAGCACAAAAAAACAACAATATACATCAGGCAGAAAAAAAACACAAGTTAGCTGAGAATATAACACTGTTATTAAATTTTTCCAGGGATCCCCTTACGAGGACCAGCCGTGATGTGGCTAAAAGTGGGAAATATTTGTCACAAATGCACGCAAAATACATTATTTTTGTATACGTATATTTTTAGAGCCCAGTCATAAAAACTCAGAAGTAAAAATTTTCGCAGTTACGATCCCATAATTCCAGATGTTATAATTGACAAATACTACTGGATACACTGCGATTAGTTTTTCATTTTGTTTACTGAGTAATTACACAAACATCACGTTAATTTAAGATTTATAATACAAACATCACACGTGTTTTTAAATAATTTTAAAGATTATTTGTAAATGTTTGTTTGTTCTATTTTATTTACAATGTTAAGTTTTAACGATTCACATGTTAGCATCGATGTATTTGTTTGCGAATAATGTTATTTACTTATTCTACTTCTACTAAAATTTTGGTTTTATTAACAATTTTTATTTTTTTAGAATGTAGCAAAGTTTTTGATCAACTGACAAGCACACAAGAGATTGCATTATAAGTGCATTTAATAAACGTTACGAGTATGGGTGATAGTGTATAAAAAATAAATTTTTTATCTTCATATATATAGTTATTGTACATGAGTAAACTATGTATAGTTTATAGATTATACGCATATATATGTTTCTTATAAAAATCTTTGTATTTTTTTCTCCTATACTGTACCTCTGATACTCCCGCTGGTGAAAAGAAGTTCAAAATTAAATGCGTTACTTTCCCTGTCACCGATCGCACGTTTAATATTTATGAAATCGTCAAATTACATTATTACAAATGAGACCACTTCGTCGATTTCCTCGTACTTAATTTTCCCCATTGTGGCGTCGATTTAAACACCCGACGATCTTCAAATCAATTTCAATAAATTATAAAGTCTGCAGATTAAACATGAAATTCGCTAAAAGCGGGAATTCCGTTATCAAAATATTCTAATTATTTAAAAACAAAACTTACTATTGCAACGAGCACTTGTAAATCGTTAACGATTTCACAATCCACATAGCAGCTGCAGACTGTTACTCGACTCTCGGTCAGTCAATGACCGATTTTGATGCATGTGTTTATTCTCCCACAAGATTTCGGCGAAAATAATGACGTACGTACGTACGTGTGCGACAATACCGCATCAGTCATAGTCGACGTGTACATAGTAATCGGTTATAGGGCTGTGATGCGAGTTTGAAATAAGTCACGCCTGGACCGATTAGCCACGCATCGCGACGTGCTTGCTGCTGCAAGTCGAAGCGACTGCGATTGATAGTCACCGCCGATCAATGATTCACATGCAAACCTTTCGACAGTTTTAATGAATATAAGGCAATGCTGCCCGGTCACTTTACAGGAGTAGCATAGGATCTTCAAACGAGACCAGATGACAGGTTTGTTGAGTTTATACTTCTAACGGGGGTCGATTTTTTGGAATAAACGGTATTACAGTGATTTTTTGTTAAAGAATTTCATTAAAAAAACAATGATAATGAACTGAACATTTTCGTGTTTTAATATACCTTTTTCAAATTTTTTTTCTCTACATTGCTCACGCGATTTAAATAGATTGTATCCTAAAATTTGTATTAACTTTAGGTGATAATAATTTAACAAGATATAGGCTTTTTAGTTTTTAATTATACGCATTTATAAGCATTTACAATTATAAAGTTTAATACATTTTAAAGCTGAAAAAAGCTAAATGCTCTTAGTCATTTTCCCGGAAATTCAATATCAATTCTTTGAAATTAAATCCGCGCAAAAGCTGCTTCTGCGCCTCAAAATAACGAAATTCTGTCTCGCGCAATTAAATTTTAACATTTATATTTGTTAGCAATGAAAACAGCAGACATGAGACCTGCGTTCTATATATCACTGCTGCTCTTGGGATGGGCTGTATCCTTCACTCTAGCGGGCGATCCTTTCGCTAGAGTGAACGACATCCTGAACAACGAAACGACGCTGCAATTCTACGCCAACTGCTTCTTGGACAGTGGACCCTGCTCTGGAGATGGTCGTGCCATTAAAAGTGAGTTCCTTTGTGGCTTTTTTTTTAAATTTTCTTATAACTCGAATTGACGATAAAAATCAGTATCCGGTTAACGAGTTATAAAATTTATTTTATTGTAATGAAAAATAACATTTGCATTGAATGCAGTCTAACACTATCTCGTTATTTATAGGACTACTGCCGGAATTCATCGCTTCGAGCTGCTCGAGGTGTTCGGCAAAGCAGAAACAGATGGCCTGCACAATCCTCTCCACTTTGCAGCAAGAAAAGTATGCAGATCTGTGGAGCGGTTTTCTGAAAAAGTACGATCCGGTCGGACAACACCACTCTAAGCTTAAGAATTTCAGAAATTTGTGCCTTACTACTTACAGCATCGCGGCGTGATTAGTTGAATTTCATAGTTTACACATATACATTTTTTTAACCTTTGCAACTTTTGCAATAATAAAATATCAATTGAAAAGAAGGCTTGTGTCTTAATATCCTGAGTTGTACTAGTTTTTGCCATGTTCTCTCATTATTCTCATAGATATATATTTGAAGATTATGTATGTACGATAATTTCTAAGATTAGATATTCTTTTCACATTGAATATTGCATTTAATTTCGTAATTCGACAATTTTGTAATCAATATCGCGTATCTGTTGTCATAATGAATTTTAAACTAGGCTATCGGATGATATTCCAGGATTAATTATTTATTCTCAAAACTATCAGGCAGGAATGATAATTGAGGTATAAAATCACTCTGTAAAAAAACACAAATTGTTCAGCTGCACATTATACTTATTTTTTTATTTAAATCACATGTGTACATTTGCCTTCTCTCGTCGGATTCTCGATGTAAACGAGGTATAAAACGTATTTATATATGATATAAGCTTGGAACAAAAACAGAAATGCATCGTCGTAGACTGTTGGACGAAACAAAAAACAAAAGGAAACAGAAACATTCAACACATTCTGAGATCTCGCGCCAACTCTCGTAAAAAATACTTTGCCAATTATCTCCTCGACTTAATATTATGTATCTATTATTACATATGTATATCTTTCTTATTCTCGAACAAATCTCAAGCATAAATGTTGGACTCGCAGGAGATTATAAGAGCTAAAAAATCAGACTCTCCGAATGCGGAAAAGTCCTTATTATATACGCTACACCGAACCGGCCGAGTATCGTCTACTTCATTTGCCTCCGCATGAATAATTAATTGATCAAACCGCGATCGCTGTACATTATTGGATTTACAATCGTCCTTCTATGACATAACAACTATTTTAAGACTATGATTTCGAATTATGCACAATGTATTATCATAATTTGGCGATGATGGTTCCTCGTCGAATCTTCGTTCAGGTCGTCGTCACCAAGTTCGGCTGAGCGCGTATATATCTAATATACCTATACTTTGGTGTAGCTTAATTCTTCTTCTTCTGTGAGTTGGCGATAGCCTTGGAGAGCAGCAACTTCCACTGCTCGGGTTGCTTCTCCGTGTAGTACAGGACTATCTTCTCGAAGCTGTCCTTTTGTTTTGGGGTGCACTTTCTACACTTGGTCACAATGGCTTCGGGGAACTTGTCTGTAAGAATGATAAAATACCGAGTTTATAATGCGAATTTTTTCGTTTCAAATAATCGATATTGCGCGTAATTGTTTTGCCCTTTTTGATTAAGTATAATTGCAAGGAACTTATTGTTTTCGGCGTTTCCAATCATAGATTTGTGTGCAAAAAGTATGGAACGATTTAAATCTTGTTCTATGAATACTGCTTATTAACGTATGGTTAAAATAAGAACAGAATTTGATGCAAACAAATGATTGTAAGTACAATTAATGGAAAACATATAAGACTAATCAGACTGAAAAGATATCTTTATTAAAAATTTAAGACCGATAAATTAAAAAAAAGCTAAATATTTTACATTACATTTAGAATAAAAGACACTGCAGTAGCACTGGAAATATAAAATTTAGCACTAAAAAGAAAAATCAATAAATGATCATACCTTTGAAGAACTTGGCGTCAGGTGTGAGACAGGGTGAGAAATCCATGAAGCACTCGTAATACTGATTCCTGATTCTGTCATTACCCAGGATGTTATCAACGTCTATGTAGTCGTACTTGTCCGAATAGATCTCCTCAGCTGCAGCGCAAGCCGCGAAAGCGCAAAGCGCAAAAACAATAACCAGGCTCTTCGACATTGCGTATAATATCTGCTTCTTCCCTGCTCTCCGGACAAAGTCTGTACGTATATTTGTGTGCACAACGAAAAATCGGTTGTGCTTAGCTCGACGATTGTGAAGTTTGTGTCTTACCGGCGCCTGTCGGGTTTATATATATACAAACCGCGGCCCATCGAGCAGTTACCTGACGTCACTGCTACTGCTGCTGCGATTCCTTCTCTTTCTCTCCTGCGGTGTGTGAGATCGAGTATAGGAAAGAGATCCACGGACGCGTGCGAAGGACGTGGGGGTCACCGCCAGCCGATGCAAATGAATTGGTTAGCTCTGTATATGAGATGCCGAAAGTATATATAATACATAGTGGCCAGGGGCACCCTGTTTCACGCGAATTAAGATGCCCGGTAATCGAGATTATTTGTATGTATGGAAGATAGTGCAGTGTTGGTGTTGTTCGTGTTATAAGAATTTCCGAGCTTTCGGGGAATCCCCGAGCGTTGACAGTACCACCTATAGGCGAATTCTGTGAGGGACTGGAATTATTTAAAGATTTTTCGTTTGCGTCACTGATTATTTTACTCGGCGAAATGCACGTGATTAATTATAGTATTAGAGAAAATAAAATAAACAATTGCACTGGTGAAGTCAGCAGAAGATTTCGCTGCTATTGATTTGATTTAAATTGTCATGTTCATACATAAAAAGGTTGCCTTTAGCTTCTTGACGTGCAACTTTTGCAAATTACATATTTATGCAAGTAGCTGTAATGGTTACTTTACAAGCAACTTTGATTTTTCTTTGATAATGTGTGCGTCGTAGACGGACTGTAATAATTACTCCTGATACGCTGAAACATTTTAATCGCATGTTAGTTTCCGCCACCTCGGTATATTAGACTTCACAATTAATATGCAATATGTAAGATCAATATTTGAAGAGAGAAAACTATGAGAATTGACGTTTAGATTAATAATTAATTTTCATTTTATCAATTTGATTTACCTATAATTGCTTGCTCATTTTGCTGCTAATAAATTTAACAGTTCCATTAATCATCTTTTGCACGAATACATTTTCTGCTGTCTTGTTTCTGATATCTTACATGGTATACCTTACGCTTTTGTAAAAAATAAAGAAAAAAGAAAAATGTGGTTTTACAAATCTCTACCTCGTTTTTAATTAAAGTGTAACAAATTCAGTGACGCGGATAAGCTCATTTTAATTATGTTATCTTCTGTTTTCTCATCTACGTATTTACAAATATAATAAAATGCCGTAGCGTTTCTGGTTTGAAAAAAAAACATCTTAAATCAATCTTGTAAACTGCTTGGACTTTGATTACAAATTACGAAAACAGACGCGTTTCTTCGTATATATAGGATATTTGTCTGGATTCTTTTTTTCTTTTTTTTTTGTGCCCATAAACACTTGTTTGTCGCAGTTCTATACGCGTCATTCTTATGCTTCTATGTGGTTGAAAACACAGTAATGTTGGTGATAATTTTTTTTTGCGATCTAAAAACGTCAGGTATGTATATTCATACTGCTGGCTGATGATTATGCGTCTTTGAATATACAAAGTATCAATTAATGAAAGAATAGAAAGGCATAGAAGCTTAATAATTCAATAAAAATCATGTTTGTCAAATTTCGGTAACTATTTATTTAATATACTATTTGATATTTGAATATACATAAGCTGGTTAATTACGTACGTGATTCGACCCTGGAAACTTATCTCGGTTTCAGGATAGCTATAAAACGGCGAGATTTGTTGGGTAAAGTTGAACTTATACTTGATCGAACGATTCTAAATCGGAGGATCTGCGAATAATGACGGTGATGCATGACTTCCGTTGTGAATATTATAAGAAAACAAATTTTAAAAATTGCAGAAAACAATAATAAAGAAACTGTAACAAATTAATACAAAAGTAAGAAGCGACCTAACCAATCGACGGTATACAAAAAAAAGTTGTCGACTGAATGTTCGCAGAGCAAACATCGCGAAGACGCTGGCCCCGCATTTTTAATCAACCCGCGTAGCGCATCACGCGAATTTTCGCCAAAGCTCAATTATCTCAACCCTCTCTCCCTCTCTTATTGCTTCCATTCATTCAGCTTCTCCGAAATATCCTGCATATTCGATTCAAGAAATTTGCGACCTCATTGCCTGACGCGGTTCATCCATAAGCTCGTCCATAGTCCGTTCATATCGTCACGAGCATGCATGCTGCGTATAAATTTAGACATCCTCGCAAGCCTCTCATTACCAAGACAAACATTTAACACCCCCGGCCTCCATTGTGTATCTTTAACGCTAATGACTTGCTCTTCCGTTGCTCGTGACACGTCCTCGGCCTCTATAATCTACCGACGAGATTCGTGCAAATTCATCAAATTTCACGGTTTTACTCAGTCGATCATTAGACCGATCGATCGGCGTGACCAGTCTATATATGCACCTGTTGCCCGAAGAACAACAGTCAGAGCGTTCCTCAACCTAGTCCTTCGGAGCAGCGAACTCGATTACAAGATAACAACGACGAGAGAGAGAAAACTGCATTAAAGCATGATATCTACGAAGCGAATAGTGATCCTAGCGGTCGGCGTCTTCGTCATACTCGCGGCTGCTCAGCCTAGTAACGCGAGCGATAAGTACTCGGGCCAGTATGATGACCTCGACGTTGAAGCGATCCTGAATAATGACGAGGAACGCAACCGCTACTACGCCTGCTTCATGGACACTGGACCCTGCCACACCGAGGCTGCCGTCTTCTTCAAGAGTGAGTACTCTTTAATCTTGCAGTTGAACGATTTTTCTTCTAAGAAATGTTCAGTCGAAGAAGAGGAAAATCATTATCTTTATACACGTTTTAGGTAAGGCACCCGAGGCTGTGGTAACGTCATGCAGATACTGCACGGACAAGCAAATTGAGATGTTTGAAAAGATCGTCAGCTGGTTCGTCGATAACAAACCTAAAGAATGGAATGATTTGATCGAAAAGACTATTAATGATGCGAGGGCAAATGGCATTCATATGTAAACTAAGCGAATGCTATATACGTTGTAATATTAAGTACGTTGTAATCATTAATGTTTTATTAATTTAAGTCCTTATTTTGTAAACTTTCTGTCGGCTCTACACACACATATCTTATTAATTATACACGCCTATTATTGCTATCAATAAATAAGAAAAATAAACCGCATGACGGTGATACTCGATAACTACAATTAATTCATTTTTTTTCTCATGTATCAGATCAGCTAATAATGAAATTTCTTAGTCTAATGTGTCATATCCATTTTTTTTCTATTTTGACAATTTTATAAAAATAGTATGAGATCCTAGGTCTCGAGTCAAAAAGTGCAAATACACAAATTATTCAAAAGAGCAAGTAAGATTATCAGTTCTACAAAAGCAAACAGGTAGACTGACTTAATGCGTAATTTGCCGCATCGATTGAAATGAAAATTGTTAGGTGAAATATGCCGCCGTCATACAAATTAACTATCGCCCAACAGAGTTGCATAATCACGATCGTATGTATGCTTCGAGGAATCTCCAAGTTGTTAATTCGGAAAATCGACTCAAGTTTAAATATCCACGCCACCGTATGTTTATTTGATTGACACAACAAAAAAATCAGAAAGAAAACAATGAGCTAAATGCAAAGCCCTCTCTGAAAAAAAAATCTTTCAAACATTAATTGAAAAATTAAAGTGTGTTGATTAATTTTCTAAGCTTAATTTCCGTAAAAAAATAGCAAATAAAACCAACTATCTTTGTCAATAAAAAGAATAACAACTTTTTTATTTTGTGCTACAAAGTTGTATAACTGGTATACGATTGCTAGAGACGGCAGTCCATTCAGCAGTTAATCCCTCATTGAGCGCGAGGGGTAGCTCTCCTCTGGGCTCCTTTTCTTTGGAAATCATTCACTGCTTTCCTGATGACAGCATCCCAACCAGTGGGATCGTTTGTGGCGAACCATTCGGCGACCTTTGAGAAAGCTTCCTTCTGCTTAGATGTGCATTTGCGGCATTTGGTTACAAGGGCTTCTGGGAAATGTTCTGCAACATTTGTAAAAATACGTTTATGGAACTTTTTAATGTTTCTTACTTAACGTCTTCAGACGCGCTACGGGCGTTCTTCCTTTCATTTTTTTTATAAATGTTTACGTATTTTGCCATATAGGTTATGTCGTATTTTTAAATATTCTTACAATTCAATTAATTGATAAATAATGCACAATCATTATGTGGGTGAAGTTTATATCGATGGCAAATCGATTTTTTAAATACTTAACTTTCTGCAATTGTGTGGAAAATCCATTGCGACAAATAAACAATTACCCTTATTCTAGATAATAAAAATGCTTAAAAACGTAAACAATTTTCCTGGCTCTTTCCAGCGTTTGCCCTTATTTAAAACAAATCCATAAAATAGGCCTCAAATGTCCGTTCCGTAACATGTTCGAAACTCAAATTTGGGTATGAAACGGCACTATACACAAAAGTAATGGTTGTTAAAAAATTCCTGTGTTTACATTGTAAACTATAGAGCTATCACAACATACTTCTCGTGGTTTTATTATTAAAATGAGGGGCCTACTTTTTCTTCGCCAATTTGCGATAAAGTTTGGAGTACTACACTATCAATGAATGAGAAGTGTTTATTTAGCTAAGTAAGCTCTGCTTCTTAAATTAATTTTTTGATTTAATAATTTAGTTGCCGCAACACTACCTCAATAAGATCAAAGAGGAAACTTCCAGAAAAAAATCACATAATTCAAGGAAAAGCGTACCTTTGAAAAAAATAGCATCAGGGGTGACGCAGGGTGCAGTATCGAGGAAGCAATTGTAATACTGATTGCGAAGACGATCGTTAGCCAAAACAGCGTCAACATCCATAGCGTCGTACTTGTCGGGGTACAATTCTTCTTCTTCGGCGATGGTGGAGGCCACAAAACACGCGACAAAAAGCACGACAAAGCTCAAACTTCGAGCCATCATAGCTGCAACGATCTAATTTTCACACTATTGCAAAATACTCAACTTACTAGCAAAGACGATTTCCTGGAGACGAACGAGCTCATTTATATACTAATTGGCATAGTAAATTTCCGGGGCACTCTCAGTGAGGATTGGCTGGCGTGGACTCGGTTTTTCTTTTATTTCGTTTTTCCAGTCCGAAGTCAGACTTAATAAGAGATTACATGACTATGCAAGGGTGAAAAAAATCATAAGAACGTGCGTTGGGTTGTGAACATATTGCGTAAGTCATACACGCGACGTGTGGCATGGGAGAACAAGGCAATTGGCGCAGATATAAAAAAAAAAATTAGAAAAACTGTCGCAGCAAAGCTGTTACTGGACATTTGATCGAAATTAATAGACTTAAGTGCATGCTAATTTTCCTGGTATAGAGTTGCGTGTAATGAAGGTCGAAAAAAAATGAAATGGGTACGTCAGTGACCATCATCTCAGTCATAGCAAAATATATATATATTTTAATATATATTTGACATTAAATAAAACACAACTTGCGATATTTTGAGCATGATGAATTTCTGCCTCTTTTTATTAAGTTCGAATGAATTGCTCATCCATCTGCACACTCCGTCACAACACTTGAGTTTTATTCAATTTTTTTTCATTGAAAGATGCATAATGATTGGTTTTTCTTCATTTATCTGCGATGATGAGCTTAAGAATTGTATACCATTTGAATCCAGATTCCAACAATTCATTGGAATTCATTAAAATTAAAAACAATAAGGCACAATTACATACCAAAGCCACGTGACCAAGACATCCTCTTTTCAATATAACAGTATATAATACAGTAGCCATGTATCTTCATCGATATAAGGAATGCATTCGAATAATGCCAGGTATCGATTCATCTGTACGAGAGCGAGTAAACACAGCGATTCCGTATATTTGTTAAAGAAAGCGCAATACCTAGAATCTCCTCGTAATGATAGCATCATCGACTGCAATTTGTATCTGCGCCCCTTTCTCTTGATTCTGTAATATTAAAATTTATCGATTCTCAAGAGCGCGCAAACGCACGGAATCGTCAGTGATGATTCGCTTTTCAAAGCGTATATAACATAGCATTGAATGTTTGCACACGTAAAGACGACAAAAGATGTCGAGTAATTTTGACAAAGATGTATCGTTGAGTCTATTTCTAATCGCAGTTCTCTTTCATCTCGCCGTCATCAGAGCCGATGAAATTGACGTCAAATTTATCCGCGATTATTTTCGCGCGCGTACCGTTAGCCAAATCGTAGCTTTTGGCTGCTGGGATCCATATGGTAAATTTCAATTCAATCACTATACTGTTGTTTTTCATGCAAAAATAACGGCGCTTTTTACGTCTCCGATTATTATCGCATGTGTCTAGACAACACGCTTCAGTTATGAAAGCACTGATTCATCCGCGTATCGCTTTCTTTTTTTTTTTTTTTAACGGAAGCACCGTCTGCGTCTCTTGAATCACCTTGTTTACGATATTCCTATAATACGCTTGCAGAAAAGATGGAAGTTTTCCGTGGCTTGACAGAGTTGGACACAAGGCTATCACTGATGCCGATTTGCGATGACCTGAACATGCGAGAACTGATGAAGGTGAATTACTATAGGATCGGCATTTTTCTCGACCTGGATTGCGAGGAGAGCGATTCCGTTACGGATCAGGTATGTTATCAGGCTTTTTACATAAAATAGAATACTCCTTTGTACGATGAATGCTGCAAGTAAATTTCCTCAGATGCTGGCAAACTATTCATAGCTTATTGATATATACATCAGGAAGTCAAACACGTGAGATTTATAGATCTCTAGAGTCTTCCTAGTTTTTCAGGAAGGAACTAACGTAGAACTTTTTAAAGATTCAATGCCATTTCACGTACATTCTATATAATACTAGTGAATCACAATTGTTGAAGTGTATTAAAAAAATTTAATAAAACTTAAATACAAGTAAAATATTTTGAAATTCATAAAGTTAGAACTCATTAGAATCTAGCATAAAAAAACTCATCATAAAGTTTCCAACTTCGACCTCGTGAAAAAAAAAAATCTTCCAAACATCTCAATTCCGATCTACTTGCTCACGACGCAGTTCATTCGTGCACGTTTACCCTTCAACGAATCGTACTTCTGGCTGATGAAGACAGTAAGCGTAAACGTGCCCCTCGAGATGCTCGACCGGTTGCCGCTCAGCATCAACGCTGAGCTAACTTTGGCCATCGCAGCGAATAACGAAACTGGTATTAGTGATGATCGCCGATACGACCTCTACGACGTCTACAATCCGAGCCACAGACATGGCGGCAAGCTCAACGTTACCCGGATGGGTTACTGGGATCGGGATTATGGAGTAAGGAATTACATGACCCAGTACAAGTACAAGAGACGGGGTGATCTTCGAGGCATGGTTCTGAATTTTTCGATCGTAGTGAGTACAACTACTTTCTGTTGAAGTAGTATCTATTAGTGATATGAGTAGTAACAACTTATAAGTATCATGCTAACTGCTCTTAATCGATTTGGCTTTTAACAAGCGTTTTGCGCAGTAATCACACAACTACTTATACAAATTTTCTCCGTACATTAATCAAAACCGCATGTGTCAATCACTACTTTTTTCCTCTCGACCATTGATAAGGAAAAAACCTAGCCGAATCGATTCCTTTCTCGGAAAAAGAGTAACTGCATACATTAAGGAACTATCTGTACGATTAATGATTTTAGGCGACATCGATCTTCACTCGATTCCTCGCAGATCACATAACAAGCATGGTTTGATTTTTAGGTAGACTTTCCACCGGCGAACGTGGACATGGCCACCTATTTGACGACGCCAATTCAGAAGCATCTCGACACCATGCACCGTTACAATTACGCACTGACTCTACAGCTGCGCGACTACTACAATTTCACGTAAATTAATTGTATTAATACGGCCCTAATAAACGCATACTCGACATTTCACGGTTCCGCGCACACGAGAGTATACAATATATAAATAGCATGATTCACGCACGCATATGTAATATACACATACGATGTATCGCGCGCCGTGTTTGCATAATATTTCCTAGTAGCATCCATCATCGGCTGAAGCAAAAAGTAGGCCTGTACCCGCTAATCATTCCTGTTTTTTGCGGCACTGATGCAAGCGCGCAAAAAATTTTATGAATAACGAGGTTGCTCCGAAGTGGACCCCTAATACTGTGGGACTTCCTAGAGTGCGATTCGCTCGTATACAACTATACGTATATCTTCGTTTCAGTATGAACCTGATGCGCGGCGCCACATGGGGCTATCTCATAAACGGCACTTTCAACGGCATAGTCGGCGATATGATAAAGGGAATCGTCGACGTAGGGGCGACACCCTTCCAATTCAAACCCGAGCGAATGGACGTGATGGACTATACCGTCCAAGCGTATATGGCTAGGTGAGATTCATATAGCGTCGCTTTCATCAAATGAAACTGACCCCACAGGTATTCGATTTTACAAAGTGCATAAATTACAACTGGTTTATCCATCTTTGATTATTCATTCAGAAACACCTCGAAACATGACGAAGAAAAATCGAGTTTGCATTTTGTCATCATCCTCATCCACTGCGCCTCGTCGTCTCTTTATACTTTGACCTTTGATATCTTCTACGTATATTATTAACGACTTGTTAATAGAGCAGCCATCATATTTCGGCATCCGAAGAGACAGGAGCTCAACAACAGTTTTCTCGAGCCTTTCTCCAAGCAGGTCTGGTGGCTGACTGCCGTTGTCGGCCTGATTAATTGGCTCCTTCTGTACTTTACCATCAAAATGGAGCAGCGCTACATCGGCAATCTGGAGGGCAGCACACTTTTTACGCAACCCGAATCCGAGACCTTTCTCATTACCAGCGCAGCCATTTGCCAACAAGGTGTGCTCTTGAAAATTTTTTTAACAGTTCTGATGACGGCGAGAACGAGAAAAGAAAAAGACACGAGTGAAAGGTAAACTCGTGTATTACGCGCGGTGTAGCTTGACCCCGTAAAATTTGAAAAACCATTCTTTATTACTATAGAGCGTCAGCACGAAAATTCGTCAAACATTCACGCAACGACGTTTTGTATAGGAAAAAAATTACGAAACAACGCGAAGCTTCATTCAACATTTTTCTTTTAACTCTCAAAGCCTGAAAAAAGAAAATGATTGATTACAGGCTTGAGCGACACGCCGCGAGTATACTCAGGCCGAATAGTCTACATGTCTCTGTTTCTCTGGGCTCTTCTGCTCTATCAATTCTACTCCGCCAGTATAGTCGGCTCGCTTTTGTCGGAAAAGCCACGTTTCATCAAGAGCATAAAGGACCTCGCCGAGAGTACTCTAGAAGTTGGAATCGAGGATATGCCCTACAATCACGACTTCTTTCGGGTAAATAATAATATACATACGATGTAATATGTGGGTCGCGGCCGGGTGCTGCTGCCCTTATTATTATTATTGCAACGACAGTTGGCGAGAGGAAAAAAAACTCGCGCGAAACTGTGTTATTGCTGTGTTCCTGCAGACTACAAGCGACAAGAACGTCATTGAACTTTTCGAGCGCAAGATAGCGTTGAACAAGCGGCGAAAGAAATTTCCGTACTACAAGGCGGAGGAAGGTCTTCGAAGAGTTCAGAAAGGCGACTTTGCCTTCCAAGTCGACGTGGCGACGGCTTACAAAATTATAACCGTGAGTCGTGTCAGCGAACTCTTTCGCATTGACTTTATGTTAAGGAGAAGAACGACTTTTGCAATCTCGGAAGTTGTAACGCACACCCATACACTCATCGCATGCGCATACTCTCTCTATCTCTCTCGTCATTATGTCGTTCCGAAATCTTCCCTGTGATGTAATCTCAGTATCATCTAGCTGGCTTTTCATTCACGAGATCGATGAAAATGAACACATGTATAATTTGTACGTAAAAGCATTGAGACTGAATTTTTGAAACTAAAAGTAATCGAGGAACTACAACGCGAAGAATATCGTAGAACATATTCGGAAAAAAATCTGACACACATAAACTTTCCTATATATCGACGGGAGACAGTAAAAAAAAATATCGCTTATCATAACCGGTCGAAGACGACGAATCATCGACTGAGGGAAACTGCCAAAAAGCACAGCGTTAATCCGCGGGGAATTCGAGCTCCGGCAACGGTGACCTTGTGGCTGTATTATATATAATGGACATAGCGCCGTTGAAAGTGAATCTCCAGAAAGAAAAAAATGAGTGGCAACGCCATCAGCCATTCAGATTCATGCAGCCTCGCAGCTCGTATTATACTATACGCCAAGGTTACTCGGTCACTGTCACCGGTGCCCTTGAATTATCGTTTACTAATGGAATGTTGTATGCCTTTATCTTGCACGGTATTATATGCGCGAGATTATGCGATAAATGCATCGATTATTCTCCTGAGGCTGTGTTTTCGAGAAGTGGTTTTTTTTTGTTATTTTTTCGCGGTTGAAAGTTTTTAAAGGACTACTAACACTCTCTGCCCTCAAAAGAGCATCGGGTTCGTCTTCCAGTGTAGACCTCTACGGAAAAGGTCTATATTTCAGGCATCAACTCTCCGCCGGTAAGGCCGGCGTTCCCTGCCTAGTCCATCGGATTAGCCTAATACCTACTTTACCGACCTCTCTATCAGTTCCTACCACTGCTTTGCCCAGCGGAATGACATCCAAGGAAAATTCCGGGGAAAAACCTGTCTCGAAACAGCCGATGTCATGGGTACTTTTCCCGTTGAAAACTCAGAAAACATCCGAGTAATTTCACCGGGAATCGAACCCACGACCTCTTGAACGACGTTATTTCTGTGACTAGCACGCTAACCACTGAGCCCACACCTCTCTTAGAATTATTATATACAAATGTTTAGATTATTAAAAATAAGGGTGACCGGAATTAGCCAGTGACCGGTATTACCTCGTTCTCCTCTATATGAGCAAATTTCTGAAACATATAATTTTTATCCTTTGGGAAAATTAAAAGGTAGTTTTTGCAGCAGACGTATAAAAAGTGGACATTCAGGTTTAACAATATCCAAATAGTAATACAAATTTTGCCACTCGTTTGTAAAAAAAGTTTACTACAAAAAAAACTATCAAAAACGTTTACTGTTTATACTTTTAAATCGCATATATATATATGCCGTATTTTATTGTGCGTGAAAAATCAATTTCTTAAAAGTGTATTTTTAAGTGGCTTTTCAAAGTCGTACGAATTTACACTCCTTATAATCGTAAAAAGTATAGTCATACTAAAAAAAGAGCAAGAGTGGTTGCTATCGACTTTCACATAACAAACGTCAATTTGTTCCTTTTTTTCGAGAGGAATTAAGGAAAAAATAGTTTTTTTAATAAAATAAAAAAAACTTATTAATTTTCATTTTCTTCAAATCGCAGTCACGCATCCATTAAACATGTAGTACTTTTTCTGTACATGGCACATACTTCAACTGCATTTTTTAAAAATATAAATCATCAGGAGTAATCTTTATGAATTTCAAATCATTTAGAGAATAGTTTTTTTTTTAATTATAGACTTTAACGATTTTTTTACTGATTTCGTGGCGAAACAATCCTAATTTAGCACAATTTAAGCTTATTGCTCGGTTCTATAAAGAATCGAAACTCAATAAACGACGAGTCCAGGTCTTGGTCGATACTCATTATACATACGACGAATCACGTTTAAGTATTAAATGCTTCACAACGAAGGCCATCACTTTTTGCAGAGAAGACCAACTTTTTTTCTTTAAATCGTGCCAAAATACGTAAAACGTAGCAAGTATTATCAAATCTCACTTTACATTAAAATAGTATTGCGCTCTGTTCCAAACGATCTTATACACAATGTAATTACTCGACATGCTTGTGCAGGATACGTTCAGCGAGAACGAAATTTGCGATCTACAAGAGATAGAGCTCTTTGGACCAAAGCACACCGCCACTTGTACCGCCAAACACTCGCCTTTCAAGAAAATGATCACTTACGGGTGAGTGAGCTCGCTTAAACGGTTTTTCGAGTGTACTGCAGCTGAAATAAAGCATACGCTTCACTGAACTCGATGAGGCTCAAGACGCTCTTATGATCAGATAAATAAAAAAAAATATTTTAAATTCTTGTAAAAAAAATTCTATGCCACTGTCATCTCATTCCAGCTTACGTCAGGTAGTGGAGCACGGAATGACGCAGCGGCTGGGAACAGTCTGGAAGCAGAAACGTCCACTGTGCCCAGAGAGCCACAGCTCAACCCCAACTCCAGTGAGTCTCAACGAGTTTAGTCCGGCTCTCGTTATGATAGCCGCCGCCTTTTCCATTTCCATCTTCATAATGCTCGTGGAGAACCTGGTACGAAGGTGTGCACGTAGACAACGGCTGCTGATGCCTGTCTTTCGACGAGTCAATGGGAAAATCGATTCACCCGTCGAGTCTTTTGAGAGTGACGAAACAAAGGTGTCTCAGGAGACGTAGGTACTGATTTTCGGTATACACTTATAGTTCATCCTGATTGAGATCTCGTGTTTCAGTATTATTGGATTTCTGATTATGCACCTGATGTATTATTTTTGTAAATGACACGTTTTAGCCATTTCTTCTTAATAAACGCATAATACGATTGTGTAAAATTATTCCCTTGTATGAATTCTAGCTAATGAAAGCAATGCTACGTTTTAAATTTTTCATGAGTCGAATCGCGAGCTTCTATACTCCATTAGCGGCAGCAGTTAATAATCATAAGCGAATAATTCAATGGCAAGTTGCAGTAAGTAGTATTGGTAGGTAAATTAACGAGCACTTTTTCCATCGAATATGTCTCGACTATTATATCGCATTACATTCGTCGTTGTACCAATGAATGCACAAGCGGATTCGATATTACACTGGGAGACGGGTGTAATTCCGATGAGAGAAGCGCCTCGTAGAGAGAAAATCTGATAGTCGTTCCGGGTGTATACTTAAAATAAGTACAGTACAGTCTTGCGTATAGACGAGGAAAAAGAAATGGGAGAAAAGTAGATCGCCAGGTGAGCACACGTCAACAAGGGAACAAAACATTAGACGCCTTAGAACAGTTGCATGATGTGCTTGGCCATCGTTCCTTGCAGCAGTACGAACTTTCATATATAATGAAACGTAATTTAAAATAAAGAAAAGAGTTTTATTTTGTTTTTAGTAAAAATACTAAAAGTAAACAGCAATGAAGCCGAATTGGAGAATATTTTGTTTTCTTGCTTTAACAATCCCGTGGATTAGCGGTAGCGTTATCAGTTCAAAGCTGGTTAGAGATTATTTTCTGCATCAGGGAGTTAAGCAAATAACTGTGTTTGCTTGTTGGGATTTGTACGGTTTGTACTGTAGTTGCATAGCTGTATGAAAACCAGCACATAATGGGAGAAAAAAAATAAAAAAGTGCTTTAATTTCAGAGAGGGTAGACTTCGTTAGAAAAGTTATTGAATTAGATTTAAAGTTAGCGTACTCGCCGACACATCCATTAGTTGCGGATATGAGCAAAATGCTAAAGGTTAATTACTACAAACTTGGAATTCTTCTGGATCTCGACTGTCCAGGAAGTGAAGAAATTCTTGGACGAGTACGAAGAAAATATTATACTCATTATCGTTTTATAACTTTTATCGCTATTTCAAATTCTAATTTCAGTTCACCAGCAATCGATTGCCATATAACGAATCTTACTTTTGGATGATGACGACGTCGAGCAGTGTAGTACCTCGCGAAATTTTAGATCCACTGCCGCTGAGCATCAACACAGAAATGACGGTAGTTTTACAAGAGAACGACAGATTTTACTCGCTCTATGACGTTTACAACCCGAGCTACAGACACGGAGGTAAACTCAACGTTACGTACATGGGCAACTGGAGTCCTGAGAACGGCTTGATTGTAAAACTTACTCAGTACAAGTATAAACGTCGTGGAAACCTTCATGGCATGTACTTAAATTTCTCCATTGTGGTGAGTATTCGATTGATATATGCGTAACGCAATATTACAAATTTATGATAAACGTTAACTATAATAGTCACATAACACAGAGAGATATTATTCACTGTTTGAATAATAGTTATATTTTTTTTTCCTATACTGGGCATATCTACACATTCATGTCTTTTTCTAAAACAAAATTTGCAACGTATGCATCTTTGAATCAATTAGAATACCTAATCTATTAATAAATCAGAAGAAACTTTTTCTGTTTTATACGAAGTTTTACGACTGTGCTTGCTAACAAAGTGCGCAGTTAAACAAAAAAAAATCTTTTATATGCTTATAAGACTGGAACAACATACATTTTTACTTCATCACATATACATTTTTACATTAATGGGTCTATACTATAAAACGAACACGCATTTACAATTCAAAACTTGATATTAATTTGTTCCTCATGTTTCTAATTGAAACATTTTTCAATAAGGTTGATCATCCACCCAAGACAGTGGATATGAATACTTATCTGATGAATCCTATTGACAGACATCTTGATACGATGCATCGTTACAACTACGCATTAACGCGACAATTACGTGACTACTACAATTTTACGTAATCTTTCGGCTCTATTAATTGCAATTCGTGTACGTTGACTTGGTTAATTGAAAATAAACGTATATATAATAATGCAGAATGAATTTACTGCGAGGAACGACGTGGGGCTACAAAGTAAATGGTTCATTCAATGGAATCTTAGGAGATATGGTGAAAGGCATCGTCGATGTAGGAGCTACCCCTTTCAGATGGAAAATGGAGAGACTAGACGTTATGGAGTACACGGTTCAAACCTGGGTTGCTGGGTAATGAATTTTTCAATTCGAGGCTCAGCTTCGAATATTAAGTTAATTAATATGTATTATTTATGATTGAATTCGATCAGACCTACAGTGATTTTGAGGCATCCGAAAAAGAACGATTTGAGCAATCAATTTTTCAAACCTTTTTCTCGAGAGATCTGGATTCTGACTACAGTCGTAGCAATCGTCAACTGGTTACTCCTTTATTTAACGGTAAAGGTTGAACAGCATTACGAGAAAAATCACAAGAAGAAAAACTTGGGTACATTGGATACTCATCCGGCATCGGAAACAGCTCTCATTGCTACGGCAGCAGTTTGTCAACAAGGTATTCTGTTATAATATTACTATCGCATTTTTCATGGAATCGTGTTAAATTTGTAATAAAAAAAATCACAATACTTGTATAAGGTTTGAGCGATGGTCCAAGACTCTACTCCGGCCGTATCGTATTTATTTCCCTTTTTCTTTGGGCATTGATGCTTTACCAATTTTACTCGGCCAGTGTCGTCGGTTCACTTCTGGCAGTACCTCCGAGATTCATTACAACTCCTCAAGCTCTGCTGGAAAGTACGATGGATCTAGGTGCAGAAGATATCGCGTACAATTACGATTTTTTTGCTGTAAGTATAACGACTGCTTATTAAACTTACCGATTTATGAGATTATTAACGCAATTATTTTTATGACAGACGCATCCAGATCCTGTTGTCCTCGAATTAAATAGAAAAAAGTTGATGGTTAATAAACATCGCAAGAAAGCTCCATACTTTACTCCGGAAGAAGGCTTGAAAAAGGTACAGAAAGGCGGATTTGCGTTTCAAGTGGATATTGCCACGGCTTATAAAATCATCGAGGTAGATTCATTTTATTATGGAAATACCTGCAAGTGGAAAAAATGACACATTGTTACATCGTTACAGGACACTTTTAACGAAGATGAGATTTGCGATCTTCAAGAGATACGATTATTGCCTCCTGCACACACGGCAACCGGTACAGCAAAGCATTCGCCGTTCAAGAAGATGGTGACTTACGGGTCAGATTGATTTCAAATATAAAAAGGAAATCCCTTCTATCTGTATTAATTTATGTTTTCTTTTTTTTAGAATGAGGCAAATTGTAGAAAAGGGAATGGCAAGTCGACTCCGTCACGTCTGGCATCATAGACGTCCTCAATGCCCGGAAAGCCACAGTTCTCTACCAACACCAGTTGCACTCAAAGAATTCAGTCCAGCATTAATGATGTTTGCTACTGGAATAGCCATTGCTATTTTCGTCATGTTGAGTGAAAATCTATTCCGTAAATATTACTACATCGTGACGCGGAGATCGTCACAAATTTTGCCCATCCAAAATGAAAATTCAGATGAAAATGGAAGGGTGCTTTCAGCCAAATCGTCAGTTGATGTAACGGAATAAGAATAGACTCGACATGTAGTCGCTCGGTGTTACTTTAGAGATATTTTTACAGCAAAACATACTTGTACTTCTGAAAACGAAACATTAGATTTAATGCGGGTAACGTATATATATATATATATATAACCACACTTACCTTATCGAAATAGACTGACCGTTTTTATACGCGAAAAGAACAAAAAAACATAATACACATGTCAAACTACATAAAGCCAAGAATAAATGTATACAAGTTTTCACGCATAACGAAGAACTCTGTGTCCCCGTTACAACGGCAACTCTGCCGACGCCAGAGTATAAAGAGAAAACATGACTACGGAGTAGTAACTAACCTTTCCCACTCAGATCTCAATGCCCCCACATTCCTTCCATCACGCAGCGAACCACATCGTTAACCCTCGTCAATACTCCCCCGCACATACAAAGCGCATCGAATATGCAGCGTTTCTCCCCTCCGTAAAATGGCAAGCCACGTACTGGGAACGTATATATGCATATTTGAACGCACTCGCACGGCGGATCTACGAATGCGCGGTTCCGATAACAATAATTTCGGTATATCGACCGCCAACTCGCGACGACAACCTCGTATTTCCAAAGCGTAATACGAAGTGATGCCGGTTTAATGAATCCACGCGCTCTGCAATTTGCATATCGTAGATGGGAGAGAGAGAGAGAAATGTGCGAGTCGGACATGAAATTTTCACGAGCATACCTTCAAGTAATAGAATACAAAACGCCATTCCCTTGGCATATATTGTGTACTGTTCGTCGTTACAGTAGTAGCGATGTGCATTGCGTTTATGCGAATTGCTGCGGGAGAAGAGAATATTAATTGGGAATTTCGAGGATTATAATACGAAGTGCATCAGTGGAGCGCGGATATAGAGTAGCCATCGTTGATTAACAAAATGTTGATGGCAATAGTGGCGTTCGTCGCACTGCTCTCACCTGTCGCTGTCTGCGGAAAAGTATTGGATCCTGGATTTACCATGGAGTATTTTCGTCCGAAAAATGTCGAGCAGATTGTCGTGTTTGCTTGCTGGAATGAGTCCGGTGAATTATATACGAGTTTCGAAAGAGAGAGATTACGTTATTCACGTTACTAAGGTCATTATTTTTTTCCGCCTAGATAGCTTCGATTACTCCCGGCACATCGTCAGCACCAACACCAGAATTTCTTACAACGAAATTCACGACGATCTGGACATGGAGAGAATTCTGAAAGTGAATTATTACAAAATCGGCGTGGTTCTCGATCTCGATTGTCCCAAAAGCTCCAGTGTCTTCGACCAGGTATTCTCTATATCCTACTAATAAACTATATTTAAATCAGACGAAAAATTCGTATTCACACTTGTCGCACGCTCGCACTTACGCAACAGTCGAATTTCTATTCGAAATTTACGCGCGCACACGGTAGTCAAAAAGGTGAAAGTAACAGATCAAACGTGATGTTCTCTCACTATACAAGTTCTCATCGGCGCGTCTGCCATTCAACGAGTCCTATTTTTGGCTGGTCGTAACATCGGCCACGGAAGTGCCCGAGGCTAGTCTCGCAGGACTACCGCTTACAATCGAATCGGAACTTACTCTGGCTCTGGCTCACAAACCTTCCCTTTACGCACTTTACGACGTCTACAATCATGCCTATCGTCACGGTGGCAAACTTAACGTCACGAGCATGGGTTATTGGGACGTCGATGGTGGACTCAGAAACTATCTGACGCAGTACAAGTACAAGAGGAGACAGGATTTCCACGGGATTACCCTGAATTTTTCCATCGTTGTGCGTTTGAATTGGTTTTTGTATACTAACGAGGAGAGCTATAGTGCGTATGGCCTTCGGGAAACGGATTCGAAAGTCATCTGGTAACCTATAAAGTGGTATACTTTAGGTAAAATGTTCGAAAAAGGGTGTTACATTTTCACTTGTAAGTTTGAAACGTCTTATGCTAGATTTTCAAACGATAAGAGCACTTTATTTGAACATCTATAAAATAACTGTACTATATATTTTGTCGAAAATTTCAGGCAGTAAAAAATCAGCAAAAAGCATGCTTAATAATTCTCTACATTAGAATCACTGTATTTCGTATATATACGGTGGCTTAATTTTTGTCCCAGTCTCGGAGTCTCCCCTTTATATTTCACTTCTTTCCAAATCGTTTCCCAGAGGTCATGACACTCTCCTCGAAAGTCTATAAAAGATAACGAAACAATTATGTATAGCTTAATATTTCAGCTTATGAACAAGCCCAAGCCGGACTTTGAGACCTATCTGACTACACCTATAGATCCTCATCTGGATTCGATGATTCGCTTTCATTACGCCCTGGTCCTTCAGCTTCGGGACATGTATAATTTTAAGTATAAACAATAACTCTTTCCACTTCTTCTTTTCGTTTATATTCATGTATCAATAAATTGATGATCCCAATCTCGTCTGCAATCAGAATAAATCTCATGCGAGCAAAGACCTGGGGCTACGTCGTTAACGGAAGCTTTAATGGCATTCTCGGAGATATGATGAAAGGCATTGTCGATATAAGCGCGGCGCCCTTTCAATACAAAGAGGAGCGGATGGACGCCTGCGAGTTTACCGTCGAAACCTACGTCGTCAAGTAATTGCAATTTATTTCGAAGAATATTGCGATGATTGAACGTAGCTATACATATCATTATTTGTCCAGACCATATCTGATGTTCCGTCATCCGAAGAAAAGCGACGTTAGGAATCCATTCTTAAAGCCGTTCAGAACGAACGTCTGGTGGCTGACGTTGAACGTCAGCATCGTCTGCTGGATCTTGTTGTTGATAAGCGTCAAGATAGAAGACTATTACAATTCTAAACCAGATCACAGGCTCTATTCGAACGCTTGTTCCGAGACTGCGCTCATCACGTTCGCAGCAGTATCCCAGCAAGGTTTTGTATAATATCTACAATATGGAATGCGCATCAGCATTATGTCACTCGTTGCGCTTATAAACATCCATGCTTTTCTCCACAGGACTGAGCGAGGGACCTCATCTGTATTCCGGGCGCATTGTATTCATCACACTCTTTCTTTGGGCGCTACTTATGTATCAATTCTATTCAGCGAGTATAGTCGGCTCGCTGCTCGCCGCGCCTCCGAGATTCATCAACAACTTGATCGATCTGGCCAACAGCGATTTGCACGTCGCCTCAGAGGACATACCCTACTCGCATGATTATTTCAAAGTCGGTATCTCCAAAGTTCATCGGGGTGTGACGAGGCTCGAATCATATAATTAAATTATATGTATGACACGTTATACACAAGGTGAAAATCGACATACTTTTCTTTTCTTCTCTGTCTTTTCAATCAGACCACGAAGGATCCAGCTGGCAAGTATCTCTGGGAGAAGAAATTCAAACCGCCACTGAAGAAGAAGTCCTGGACAACTGCAGAGGATGGACTTGACGAAGTTAGCAAGGGTGGATACGCGTTTTTCATTGACAGTGCTACCGGTTACAAGATTATAGAGGTATACTTATGATGAATTAATTCCTCGAAAGTGTGAGGTGATTTGTAAATGAAAACGTGGCTTTTTTTTGCACGTTTAGGATACTTTCACACAGGCTCAAATTTGCGACCTAACGGAGATTGAATTACTACCGCCGAGATACGTGACCATAGTTACGGCCAAGCACTCGCCTTTCAAGAAAATGGTCATTTACGGGTGAGTTTTTCGTAATGTGATTACTTTGCCCCATGATGGTTATCGTAGCAAGCATATAAACTTGTTTGCCGCTACGAGGAATGAATAATCTCACTTTATTGTTCTTCATATGGTAATATAAATTTATTAAAGAGCTTTCTGCCAGAGCATGACAATATGAAAATTGTCACAATAAATGAATATCACCATGTCTGTCCGACTCACGAAGACGAGAACCACTTATATAACTGATACTTTTAAATTATAACAGCTTGTCTCGCTCGTAAAAAGTACTGGTACTTTGATATGCAAATTTTCAATTCGTCAGCCTCCGTCAGATAGTAGAGCGCGGCATAACGAATCGTCTGTTCCGCATTTGGCACCACCGACGTCCAAGATGTCCCGAAAGCTTCCGCTCGCAACCAGTCGCCGTCGAGCTTCAGGAGTTCAGTCCAGCGATGTTCATGATTGTCGGTGGCCTGATCCTCGCGACGATCGTCATGGCCGGCGAGCACTTGTACTACCATCCGAAACATCGACGTCGTCGACTCGTCCTACCGAATTGCTGCTGTTGTAACTCCGACGACGTAGAACAGATTCAAGTGGCATCTACATCGTCCCCGGAAACCGGGTCTAGGGGCTCCTCCGAGGATTAGACGATACTCTGGAGCAAAGCCAAGTCATGCACCGATCGAACGACAAATCCACTGAGAATGACACACGTATATAGGCCTCGTGCAGATAATAATGAGCACACGGCATTGTTTCGCGGAAGAGAGAAGGGGATTACGAGCTTTTGTTCTTTCTTTCTTTTTTTCTCTCTTTCTAGCGATGTATCTTTATTATACGTTTTCCGATTTTTGTCGCTGGCGCATCAGCCAATAAATAGATTCTATTCTTATGCTATAACTGTGTCACACGATTGACTTTCGCCAGTCCTTGAACTTGTACTTTCGCAGAGATATGTCACAACAGATTCGCGTTGTATATCTACACCCGATGAAGATCTTTAAAACTTTCATAAGACGATCACGCGCGCTTTCGCATATTTTTGACAAGATATACCGGTACAGTCGTGCCTTAAACTAGAACATTATAACCGAAAGTCATTTTCAGGTATGTATAAATAGGCCTCAATACAGGCCGGCAAAGAGAATCGCATCGATAATCCCGATCGAAAAGCCGCTTAACCCACATCTAGAACTCGCTCATCCGGAAACGCGAAATCAATTATTACCGCTGCTCGCACGCGTGAAAGTACATACCTGTATAAAGAGTATACTCAGGATCGTTCGCGCAAAAATTCAATGTACCGCTTGGTCGTGTCTCAAAAACGACGGAAGAAAAAAAAAAGAAACACCGATAACGCCTCGAAAGTGTAAATAAACAGAACGAGTTTTCACTCGCGAGCTCCTCCTTCGCTTATTTAAATTAGCGAAACGCCGCGTTGCGAGAAAATGATCAGCTCTCACGTGTGTATGTTTTGTACTTGAGAGAGTAGTCGCGTGTGGGGATCGCACGTTTGAAACCGGGTCAGGTTCACGTCCGTCGACTGGTTTCTCGCGACGGGTCTTGCTACACACGTTATATATAATATGTGTATAGCAGCGCGTACGATTTTCGGGATGAGAAGTAGCGGTTATTCTGGGCCACGTTGATGGTGTGTGTAATCAGGGCTTGTGGGTCAGCGACGAATGGTGTGAATCGACAGTTTTTACGATGTAATGCCGTTAGACTGATAAGAAGACAGTAACCGCAAATGAGTCACTGAGAAATTTCTATTGTGTATAATCTAAGTATCTGCACATTTTCGCGATGAAACGTTGCTGCTGATAGTTCAAAAACAATCAAGTATTATAAACGAGGCTCTTTACTCGTCGGACAATATCGTTCGCAGTTATGAAGAAGCACTCAAAGGGGTGTCTTTGGGAAAATTCTCATCGCGACTGATTGAGTTATTTTCCCAACGCGGCTGCTGTGAGATAATTGTCCTCGTTAAGAGCCAAGGTCTCAATCTTCGTCGATTCTTTGCGTTTCAACGGTCGCGCGCGCATTCCAATGAGAGAAGGCGTCGTAATGGTCGTTGTTCAGACGCTTCCTGGAATATTTCTATATCAATTAGCGGCATGCGATGTGCTCTCGGATGCTTGAGAAATTAATGACACATCTGAGTAGGATCACAGTTATACGCAGTTATAGGAGAGCAAGTGGTTGCGAATTTCAATGGTTTTGTCGCAATTTTTCATAACAGTAAACGTTGATTGATCGAGCTGGTGTACTATAAAAAATATATTTTCCCTGCTATACGCCTATTTGCAGCGATAGACATCCTCCTTTGTTTAGCAATAACGCGAAAGCGAAAAATATATATATATCCCACTCTGCCCACGTAAATAATCGACCATATCCTGGCGTACAGTAGCCCAACGTTCCCAGCATTTTTATGAACCGCCCAGCAGCACCGCGGGAATTTCAAATTCTCATAAAAATATGCTAACGGCTGTTGTTTTTCTGCAAATCCCGCCTCGTATACGCAGAAGTAGATGAAAAGGCGCAGAATAAACGAGTCATGAAAACCATACATATATCCCAAGACGAGGAGGGCCATACATGAGGTAACCAGTATTTTCTTCACGTTCTTGCGGGCCGCCGCATCGTCGCGGGCTTTGCGGGAAAAGCTCGACGACGGAAAGCTCGAAAGATACAGTCGAGCTTGCGGGAGAAGGAATTCCGCGGATGCACAGATATTATATATGTATATACGCCCGGAGAAGCATGAGCTATAGCGGCGCTCGTGACTAATGTAATAGATATATATCTTATACTGTATACAGCGCGAGGATGTTTCCGGTATGTACCGTTTATGGAGTAATGCCGATTTAATGGGCACGGAATTGAAGAAAAATGCGAGTGCGATGCGTGCTTTGCTATTTTTATTTATGCATGTTTTCACTTCCTGATATTCTTTATTACTTTTTAGATTGTTTAGAACTTATTCAGGAGTTTGTATGTTTTTGAGGAGCAGTCGAACAATAAGGAATGTAAATTAAAAAAAAAGAGAAAATCATCTACTCTCCAGAAAGGATGCGAAGGTTCAAGGCACAAAGAAGCATCCAGATAAAAAAACAGCCCATCACTAAAGCGACCGCAGTCCCGAAGTTCAGTGCCGCGCAAAGGTCAGACAAGGTCAAGAGCAAGGACCGCGACTCCAAAAAGTCATCGCCGAGGACAAAACGAAGCCAAACGTCTCCCATTCAAAAATCTCCAACAAAGGTGTCCGCACGTACCTTCAAAACGAACGTTCTGACAAAAAAAAGAGAGTCGATGCCATATACTGTAGCGGTTCCAAAAAAAAAAAAAGAAAAGCAAGTACGGCATGTGTAGCGCGAAAGCGCCGGTAGAATGCAGAGAGCGATGATATTCTCCCGCCCCCGTCTCCACACACACACACACGGCGCCGTATAAAAGCACAGCCGGGACTTTTTCTCGGCTTCCGCCGCGACTGTATACGCACTCACGAACGAACGGGCGCGCGCGATGGACAAGCGGATGTGTTGGCTGGCGCTATGCTGGCTTCTCGGCTGTCGTGACAATAAACGTGACACCAAGATCACCGGCGCTGGTGTCAATAGCCTCACCGGTTCATTTACCGATCTTACCAACGCTCATGGTTATCCTTGGCCCAAACCGAATACCTACATGACGAGATGGGATAAGGTCAATCTCGATGAGATACTCGATAGCAAGAGGCTACTGCAACACTACTTCAATTGTCTCATGTCCAAGGGACCCTGTCCACCTGATGGTCTTGAATTGAAACGTGAGTGTGCAGTGATGTGATGCGTATACATATTGTACACAGTGAAGTGGTGGGATGTGAGATATCGTTTTTGTGTGTGAAAGTTTGTTTTTTGATTCCAATCATTTTCTTAATTTATTTTAAAAAAGGTGTGAATTTTGTTTGTAGTGACTTGCTTTTATATTTTTTTTTATAAATGGAATTCTTTGTTTACTCATTGAAACAGTGTGATTCCAATTGTCCTACTCTGATCTTATTTAAATCCGCGGGAGAGATCAATGCAAATTTTCTTTGTGAAACGCAGTTGAATATTTCATCAAGCGGTAGTCTTCAAATGCACTATACGCACTTGATTAAATATTCTAATCTTGGGTACTAACAACAACAACAAAATAAAGATTTTATACAGTCTATAAAAAAACATTATCTCAACAATATCGTTTATACATTTGAAAACCAGTTAAATTACGAGTAGAACTACTGCTTTATAGACGCATGCTTTACTTAATTTCGCGATTACGACGCTTGACTCACGTAGATAATGGCAAGTAAATACGCATGTTTAATCTCAAACTAAGTTCTGGAAAAGACTTGTTATTTAAATTTTTCAAACTTATAAAGACGTATTATCGTTGCTTGCGAACGTTGTCAACGGTCAAAAGTGAATCATATTAAGGGACGTAAACAAAGATTTTTTTAATATTATATATTATTCTTACGGCTGAAAAGAAAACAAGCGAGTCGGCGTAGACAAAATTGAAACCACGAGTATAATGAAAACATAAAAGTTGAATGACATCAATGAAATCCCGGAAGATTAATCATCGCTCGTTTTCATATAAAAACGATTTTAAATAGATCCATCCGAGGAGTCGTATATTAAATTCTGCCAAGCATAATAGATTCGGCTGATTTCGTACAATGCATTCAGCACGTTCTTATACTGCGTATTTTCTCGCAAGTTGTTTACAATCTTATATAGGGACCCGCTTTTAGTCTGGTATTTTTAGCCGCACACAATACAACGTAATATACGTGCTTTTATTATTATTATTTCAAAATTTCAATTATAATGCTTGGTTTGATATTATTATTATTTAATAACGAATATTATACCTATAATACACCGACAATCAATATAAGAACTTTCTACCATTCAACTGATGAAATCCAGCCGGGCATACTTAAAACATCGCGACGATCTCACCCATGACGACGACGACGACACGCGTCTGCACTTTTGTCTCTCAACTTATTTCGCCGCAATACCTATATATAAAATACAAGGGGGCAGAAATCTCACGCAGTAGCGCAAGCGGAAACCGCACGCAAGGTCGCTCGCGCTCGCACGTGACTTACGCAATTGCATCGCGATGCATAAATCGCCGGCTCCGTTGATCGCTCGCGGATAGAGAGCGCGTATGACTTTATGGTGTACTGTTTCCTGTCCCGCTTGTAATTAAAGAGCTCTCGCGCTTTTTTTTGCTTATCATAAACTCGAAAGTTGCCGCAGCGTGTAATCTGATCAGCGAAGAATGGACGATTGCGTGCTTCTCTGTGTGTATTGTTGCTGCGTTTTTTCGCGAACTGAACAAATTTGAATCGGCTTATATCTGTTGCAGGTAATCTTCCCGAGGCGTTGGCGAACGCTTGTGCGAAGTGCTCCAAGAGCCAGATCGAAGGCGCAGTTAAAGTTATTCGCTATCTCAGGTGAGTTTGACGAATTAACAAAATTAATATTATTCGTAAGTTATAATATACGTTACATGTCAGTATACGCGTTATTGAAATGCACCAGTGGTGGACGAGCGATCGATAAATCTTTTCGTTATTTAGCGTCATCAGAGAAAAAGAGACGTCATCCTCGCTCGATCAGCTGCGAAAGAATAAAAAATTGCGCACTGATGACAAAGACTCTCGAGGGGGATAAAAAAAAAAAAAAAGAAACGACGAGAGAAGCAGGAAGCGTTCTGTCGCGCACGCTAATCACGGATGCTCCCCACCTACGCGTATATGCGGATTTTATCGGGGAGCGAACCACTTTCGTGTCTCGAATCCGAATCGGACAAAGCGCATGACGTATACACGCGAGTAAATATGTACCTACTCCGCAGCAGAGCGACAGTTGGTCAATCGTTATTAATCGTCTCTTCATTGTGAGTTCGTATATGTGTGTACGATATCGTTTGTTCAGTGGCTCTCGAGAGCCTTTTGCGGATTCTCCATCGCGGTGATTGATGATGTGGCCTAAGTGTGTGTACTTTTGAAATCAATTGCTGAGTAATACATAACAGTAGTTTTTATACTGCACAGGATCGCGGCGTGGATTTTATGTACTGTCTGAAGTAGTGTGCATTATTTAATTTTTTTTAACAAGCGAAATGCATGAAGTATAATGAATCACTTCTGCCGTCTAAAGCATTGTCCGAATTTTCATGTTTTGATGAATTTGTTAATATAGTCCACGAGGAGAAATCAACGTGTGGGTAAAACCTCAAATGAATCACAGTCCGGAGATAGCGGTCTATGCACAGCAAAATATTAATTACGATCATTGTAGCGGATTAGTATTCAAGAATGTTACGTGCTTCTGCAAAACAGATGTATTTTAAGCCTCCTCGGAGTTATATAAAGAGAAAATTGGCGATTCTGAAATTTCTCCTAATTTACATTAAAAGAAAAAAAAAACTGTACATATATAATGACTGACGTGCCTTTTCTCTTCCGATTATTCCAGAGAATTCGAGCCGGTCAAGTTCGAGATCCTAGCCAACAAATACGATCCGCAAGGTATCTACCGGAAAAAGTACTTCGAGGCGTCGCCCGAGGAAACGAATAACAGCCTGAACAATGATCAGCAATCCATCGATAATCGTCGTCGACGACGACGTCGACGAAAGCGTTTAGCTCGTTGACCTGGCACGACACCGTTCCTATATGCAAATCTGTTGAAATTCGAGGCTAAATTTCATTTGATCGCCTGTCTGTAGCCCGAGTCCCTGTATTATTAATGTTAGTTATTTATTACATGCCATTAGTTGATAAGTGTTGTTATTATTATCATTATTATTATTATTATCATTTTTATTACGACGATTATAGCGTTAGTACGAGCTGAACGCGCTATGTTTATACGAAAGAAATTGAAAGTGCTAATAAACGTAAATATGCTTTCTCTTTTATGCCAATGCAAAAATATTTTTATTTTCTATGAAATCGTAACAATTCTTTGCAGCATCTATCCTTATCTATATACGTTTAATTACTTATCAATTGCAGGATTTGTATTTATCAATCGATATGATAAATATTTATTCAGCTATGGTCCAGCTGCCGTTTGTAGTTTTAGAATTAGCAATTGATATGACCAAACTTCTCCTCGAACTTTCTTCGAACATCTCCGTTCGGGTCTGCCGCTTGGCTCATCTCTTCGAAGTCAGCTCTTCGCTTGTGGCAAACGTATTCTATGGTTTCCTTGAACTTCGCTATGTGCTCCGGTAGGCATTTGGCGCATTCAGTCTCGATCATTTCGGGAACCAATTCTGGAAGTGAATGCATTTTTAATTGATTTTTGAGAAAAAAATTACAAATTCATTACAATAGAAACATAGCAAGTATAAAACATTTAATTTATTTATTTCAGAAAAAGGAATTATAGTATATATAAATACTGCAAAAACCTGCAATGACAAAGGCAGTTAATTCAAATAAATATTTTAACATTTAAATATTGATCGGAAAAATGTCTCTAGAAAAAGAAATCGTATTGAAATTCGTCTACAAAGGTGCTGTTAAAATCATTCTCCTCAAACTTATATTTTAACGTTAACTGTCTATCCTTTATCAAATATCACCAAAGAGGCATCATAGTCCTTTATAAAGCATATACACTTGCAATCGATCCCCATCCGATAGTATCACACACACACACACACACATGCGCACGCGAGCACTTACTTCTAAACTGAGTTACATCTCGAGGGCATCCAATAGGCTTCTCCATAATCAAGCAATCCTTGTACTTCTTGAAAAGTCTGTTATTGTCGATGATGAATCGGGCATCTACTTCAAGCCAGGCCGTAGGATAGTGGTCTTTGATCTCCTCTTCTTTCTTCTCATCTTGTGCTAGAGTTACCCCAACTATCAGCAAGGCCGCCAGCACAGCCAGGTAAACTTCGTTCTTCGACATTGTTCTCGGCTACTGAGTATACCTACACGATTGGACAGCTTGGCGTCGATTAGATCGATCGCCGTTGCATTCGGACTCTTTTATAACAATCGCCGAGAGAGTTTTTCCGATCCATATGAGATCCTCGAGGCAAACCTGTTTCCAACACATCATCAGGCGACTTTGAGATTGTGTAATTTGCGCCGGTCAATGATTTATATTTATGTGCAGAAAACTCGAAATCGCTGATGCGAACTAACCTTTTTTCCCTATTTTTCACTCGATTAGCATGTTCAACAGATATGTGTAAACACGCCGAATCGAAAGACGTCAGCGTGCTATTTGCGCATGTAGATTCGCTTTTAAGGATAAATCGGAAAAAGAGAAATAAAATGCATCATTGTTGTGTCCATCAAGGGGTCAACTTCAGTTCGTTCACGACTTACATCAAAATCGCTCTATAACCTCTCTGAAAAAAGTAACTATGGATAAATTCTCAATTATAATATAGAATTTGAGGAACTTCTATAAATTTGTATAAATCAAGGAGACAGTCTAAATTATAAGAACACCTCAGCATCGAAAAATTTTGTTTATCTCCTACGCAAAAGAAAACAGGTTCTGCAGAGGTTGGTCCACACAATTGGAGTAGAATGAATTCGCAGGATAAATTGTCACTTTCTCGAGCTCTACGAAATGTCAATCCAGAAACTGAGCAATTGTACCAGTGTATCGAAGCAACTGCAAGAAAAATTATCGATAATCAAAATCAAGACAAAGTAACTAAAAAAACCTCTATATCACTTACCGACTGTGACTGTTCATCAGAAGACTCTTCAGATTTGAACAGCTCATTCTGGGACTTCTTCAAATCCAAACGTTACACAGAAAAAGAGCTTCAGCGCTTCGTCGACGTCATTCAAGGAAGACTTGACGAAGAGCTAGACAAACGGATTAGCAGTTACGTTAAATGCAAAGTATGCACTACAAAAAGAACTGCCGAGTACTGTATTGTTCGCGTGATCGTGAGCTCGTCGAGTGACGACTCCAGCAGGTATACCTTCTTTATAAATCGCTTACACGGCACTTACCGATTTCTCAACTGATCGAAAATATTTTAAACGAGCAGCCTCGATGATACCGCGTACGAACCCTGCTCCTGCAGCGATACGGAATCAGTCATCTTGCCATGTACCGAGCAAAAAGTCACGCAGGGAAAATGCGAATCGAGAAGCAAACCGATCTTCTTCCGGCACTGCGGAGACCTGTTGAAAGTCCCTTCGGATACTTTCGACCTTCCCTTAAAACCCTTCAGAGTCGACTACGTCGGCAAATCCGAGGAGATCGGCAAGTGGGGCGAGTTTTTCGATTTGGTTGATCGAGTGTTACGGGAGAGGGATTTGAGGTTGGTGAGACGTAGAATGAAAGATCGGGATGGTAACTATTGCGCGGATGCGTGTACGATGATGCCCAGACGCAGGGACGATTTCGAGAATCTGGAGAGATTTAGAGATATAGAGACATATGGGTTCTCCACTTTCTGCAGAGGACTCATGAGATGGTTGCTTACATTATACCTATAGTCACAAACTCGAGACTTTTTTTTAGTTAATCATTTTTTTCTCCTTTAGGTCCAACTGTACTACGAAAAGGTGGGACTGCATAACTCGATACCCACACCTCGTGATCCATCTACCCTCGATGAGCTTTCCCTGTCATCTCAGATGCACAGCTCGAAAGCAGTTTGAAGCTTTGCAAAACATTCAAGTATATAATTTTATACTTTTTTTCATTGGCAAACAAAAATGGACGAAATATCCAAAACAGCCGAGTTCCAATATAGATCGGCAGACTGGGTTGGCTGGTAAACGAAAACGCCCAAGTTCTCTATGTATACCCGGGTAGATCGAATTTCGAAACAAAGTGCATCCTGGAAAACTTCGTAACCATCGCTAGACCCGACGTGTCCCTGTCAAGGCTGTGGATAGTCGAGAACGACGACGAGTGGTATTAAGAGGCAATAATCGTATGGATAACCGGTAATTTTCGAAATAGGGAACGGTTAATCGATATGTTTACTTCAAAGTCTCTGCGAAGACGTGGAGGAGGAGTATCGCAGCGGCTGCGAGAGTCTCTTCTATACGCCCAGTGTCTATCGCCGAGTGAGGCATCTCACGGCCGGTCGTCACGGATTCATTATTCCGGGCGTACTTAGCAAAACGGATGTTCTCATCGCCTGCGAATTAAAAACGTCGATCATAGGTGAGCACTGTATTTCCATCCTTTTTAAATAAACTGAACTTTTTAAATAAGTATATGATAAAATCTTTAAAAAATGCACTTCCGAAGTACCCAGAATCTCGAATAATTTTTTTAAATCTTAGTTCGGACCTTTTCTACCTTGTTTTATGTGCTAAAAAATGAAAAAAAAAAAACGTCGATGAACGATGAAGATCGACCGTGGAACATTTTTTTTGTAGCCATATTACATGTTAAGCGAAAAAAATGGGCAAATCCGGCGTTTTTATCCTACTATTTAAATTGTTAATAATTTTGCACCAAGAATCATCCATTTTTAATGATTTTTTTCAAATTAAAGGTTTATCCTCTACTTTTATTTCCTTTCGTGAAAAATATGATTCGACTTTTAGGTGCAAAGTTACGATCTGCGCAGTAAAGCCACTGTTTTTTGCTTCACGAAAAAACCCGTAATAAGCCTGCAAAAAAATATCCTACGATCGATTTCCGTTCTTCCTCGATGTTTTTCTTAATATTTTAGCATATAAAACCAGATAGAAAGGGACCGAAAGCCTTAAAAAAAATTTTCGAGTTCCTAGGACGCCCTGAAAGTGCCTTTTATTTTTTAATTTTCGTCATATACTATTTTATCACTCATTCATCGAAAGTTCACGGTTACCGCGCAAAACGAGTAATTTATCCTTACAAAAAGTTTATATTGTTTACAACCTGCGTGTCATCGCGACAAGAAATCTTACACAGTTTTAATGGCAACCATCGAGTCGTAAAAATCAATCGTTGATTTACGCCGCCGTTAATCTTCAGAAAAGAAAAACATTGTCGTTCAGTAAAAAAAAAGAAGAAAAAAAAACAATCGTAATATTCGCAGCAACAACGAAAACGCGACTGTAACCCAAGTAAGCGTCACCGCGCGACAAATGCACGTTGCAGGTGAACGACACACACGTTTCTCTCTCTCTCTACCTCTTATCTCTGGTCTCGCGCAGGTCCCTGCTTAAAGTTCCAGGAGCGTCTGCTCAACAAGCGCTACGTGCTGTCACTGCTGTCCGAGTCGCGTGTCCCGCATCCGCCGTTCGCCGGCGTACGGAATTTCAGCGACGTAAGGGATATATATTATATTGCATGAAAAGCTACAGCAGCCATTTGACATATAATAGGCTGAAAGCGCCGGATTCGAATTTCTCGCTTCGTTGAAAAATGCCTGGCTGTATATGTCCGTCTCTCTTTTGCTCGAATTTTTATATATTTTCTATTTTCCGTGCTGCGGACATTTATATATATATTATAGCTGTGTGAGAAAATGTCCGAGATGATGAGGGCACCGGAGGAGAGACGAAACTGGCCGAGGAAATGGCTGCTAAAGGTCAACTGCGGCTTTTGCGGCAATCAGAGCGCGCTCATCTGTCTCGACGAGTGTCTCCGGTCCAAGGTGAGCCGAGATGCAACGCCGGATATTATTGCTTTGTTCAAGGACTGTATATATATACGTATATCGATGACTGCGATCGAAACGGGGACAAGTACAGTTTGTCGTGTCTTACCGTACTCGTCTGTTTCTACTGAGACTGTATATTATTTTGAATTAATTCGACGCATGATCTCTTGACGTTTAGATTTGAATTCGCAATTTATAAATACATAAACCGCGCTGCATGCGAATTCGAGTATAGAAAAGTGCATCTTAAAAAGTAGCACACTTTCGACGCTGATGACCTAGTCCGCGCGCTGTATACATACATATACATTCTTAAGACACACACGCAGCTCTGCAGCTCTATACAGTTGTATCGGAGTAATTAGAATTTTGCATTTTCGTCTCGTAAGGAAGAAATGCCGACATATCTGGCCGACTTGCTGCCGCGAAAGCTCAAAGTGAATAAGGAGGCTTATAAGGACGTCAAGGATTTCTTCGTCGAATTAGAGCGACACGGTGAGTGTTATAATTTTGGCCGCGAAACGCGTTGATTAACCGATTAACCAGCGCACTCTGTCTGATTATGATTTCGAGTAGAAACAGCGAAAGGGGATAATTTATATTTTAAAAATAACGTCGCGGGATATACTTTGAACCGTAAGTATATTAAAACGTTGATGTTTATACGAGAAAAGGAGTTGCTCAACATTTGCGGAAGTACACATCGCTCGTGCATCACGAGTACAATGTTTTGACCCGACGTTTTTGGAAACAAAAACCTTGTTTCATTCGCGATTGTGAAAAATTAAATTGCATGCATATAATATTGATTTCACGCGGCGACCTTCGCTCGAGCACACAATGCCTCGATCGTCAAAGAGACATTGTCGAAAAAGTATTCTCCGTGCAATATATACGCTTTGTTATTAAGGATTACCGGTAGAGAGATATAGAAATTAAAATCGTTATAAGCAAACATGGCAACGATCGTAGTAATATTTCTGTTCATAACAATCGAAGTGATGTTAGTGAAGGTGGCGATAGCTGAGTCCGATAGAGAAGACGAGAGTCTTTAAAAATCCAGCCTCGTCAAAAAAGATAAATAAGTCAAACCGACTCTCGTAGGCGGCGTGATAACTGTCTGTCCATCTGGTAATTACCGTTCGGTGAGTCTGGGCTGTTTCATCGAACACGACACGGCCAAGGCTTGTCTACGCACAGCAGCAGACGTCATTCAGTGCCACGAGGACTGCTGCTGGATCGACCTGGGCTACGTCATACCACATACCAGTTTACCGGAGGATATGCTCCAGGAGTTGGTGTCGAAAGTGGGTGAGGTTATGGTGATGGAGCAGTACATCGGCTTCTTCGGCATCGATGTTGTCGTCTTCGAAGAGGAAAAGGTAGTTGCTGAAAATAGAATCAGAAATGTTAATGGATGTCTGGAACTCTACCTCATGCGATTAGCACATATTTTGACTATGTAATTGCTCTTTATTTAATGTGCTATATGGATGATCATATACACACACTACAAAGAAAATCGGAATTTCACCTTATCTGAAATTTGTTGCATTTGAAAATTTTTTTATATGTATACAAATAGACGCGATAAACAAGTTACATATTTGTCTTAAAAACGTCAGCAAATTCTGATAAGGTGATTTGAAATTCAGATTTTCTTTTTGTAGTGCAGGTGTCTTTCAAATCCTTAAAGAATCCTGAACCGGAGCGAGAGTTCTTTTTTGCCTGGACTCGAAAATCCCGATTAAAATTTATCAATTATTTATAATAATTAATTTATCGCACAATTAAGCTTCTTCTGATAAACTGTCTTTTTCCTAGGCATTAAAGTACTGGGTGGTGGACATCGATCCCTACTACACAGACCTACTATCCTTCGACGACTGGAGAAGATTCTGCCTGGACATCCCAATCTTAGCGAGGTATAAGGCAATCTCCTAAAAAATTCTTTTCGGCTTCACCGAGACCATCATCTATAATAAACCAACTCTAGTTTCAGCGAAAATTCTTCGCAACCAAAATGTGAAGAAGCTTATCATCGTCCGGATCATCGTTTCGTCGTCTGCAGCGGAAAATTGTACGTTGACGGTTTACTCCTCTCGTCTGTCAACCTATTCTACGATCTCTTCAAGCAACACAAGATCGCCTATAGCTTCAAGGTTGTACATCCTATATACCTATAATAAACTAAGACTACTAGCCAGAAAACTTTATGATTATAACTGATTCATCATTTCCGCGCCACAGGCAAAAACGGGCTGCATGATCTGTCCTCTCGACGGCGAGAAGCGAGCTTTCTTACTGTTTAGTTTCTACAGATCAAGGAACTCGGCGCTGAGGAACTTTGTCACGGCTCTAAAGGCTCTTCACTCTGTAGCCTCGAGGAGCGGCGACTGCAATACTAGCCTGCAGAGCAACGTCCTCGTACGCATATGCAAGCTCATATTTTCATCAAATCATCCACGTAAACAAGTCGAGACACCACCCTAATAGAGCACTTTTAATTAGTCGTCAAAGTATAAGGAGACATTGAAAAAAAAAAAAAAAATCATCCAATCTCTTTTCAGAATCTCGCGCGAGACATGGAAAGAGTTTACGGTCTGGCCTAAGAGACATGAAAAACCAAGAGAAAGACGTCGCGTCTCGGCTGCAGCATAATGATAAGAAGAAAAAAGCGCTTTTCCTTTTTTGAAAAAGAGACTGACCGACCACGACAACAACACACTCTCTCGCACGGCTGCTGCTGTAGCCTCCTCCTCTCAATGGGTTTATTAACCGTGCTCCCATTGTCTCATTCCAACAATGGATAAACTCGCGTCTCGTTCTTTTGTCGCTCGCGCTCTGCATATCTATATGAATTCACGCACACACATACTGTGACACCTGGCTCCGCCATTGTCGCGCTCATCCGGCAGTCGATAAGTCGAGCCAGTAGGCTATCGAGCGAGAGAAAGTATATATACAAGTATATATATAACGGTGCGAAAGAGGTATGTATATATAGTATAACAACAGCGAGAGGCTTTGTTCTTATCGACGACGGGTACAGCAGATGTTACTCGGGTCGACAGAGGCCGCGCGCTACGCATCATGTGTATCCGCGGCATTAGAGTATTATAGGGTATATATATGCTGGAGAGCTGAGGTAGCTTTTGTTGAATTATTATGCGCTGCCGGGATTGCCGGTGAGAACTGAGCCGAGCTGAGCTTGAGATAGGAGAGTAGAAGAAAGATGTGTGTATGTGTGTCATTGTGTGCAGCCTCTCGGCGAGCAGCTGCTTTTTAATGATTATACGAGGAGCGACTCGTGATGTGCTTGCGGAGAAAGAGCGATGTGTTTTTGTTAATGTGTTTCTTATTACAATAATAATAATAATAATTAAATCATTGTCACGCACACTCGCGAACAATAAACTCAGCTTGGCGACAGTTGATTCGTCACCTCTATAACAAGCCTCATTAAAGTCACGGCCTAACCCATATAATCCTCGACAAACGCCGCCACCTTTCGCAGTCCATCAATCAAATCAAGCCGGAATCCGAGTAGAGCGTAGAGACCACACATCAGACGCGTTTGATGAACGTCCCAGATCGTCGATCGAATTGTGCAAAAACGAGATCGCTACTTTATCTGATGTACGTTTTCATCCTGCACGTGTATCTATATAGGCGAGAGAGGCACGAAAGCTCCGACGATCGACATATAGTCCCCCTATCGCCCGGTATTAATCGGCCTGCCGCTCAAAAGAGTATATATGTGCGCTAACCTGGGGTATATCCACGGGTCGATTCGTCGGTTCGCCTACACACTTGCTGTGCTTCTTTTTTTCTCTCACTCTCTCGGCCGTTTGATATAATTTTTATTTTTAGAACGTTTGAAAAGGCCGCTTCTTTTTGCAGCCACGGTGATTGGCATCAGTATTTTGCGATGCTCCGAGGAAGATGTTTTGAATTAGGAAAATATCGATTTTATCGCGGAGGTATATAGGTACAATATTATAAACACATACACGCGATACGCCGGAGAGAAAAATATCGCTTTTAAGTGTATATATACCTATATCGTGTTCCTTTTATACCTACCCTTTTTTCGACGCTCTCTGTTTATTGACAAGGTGTCCATTAGGTCTCGGTACATGGGCGCGGAGAAATTCAACACGGCGATAGCTGATATGACACGTCTGAATAAGTTGTGGGAACGTGTATATCTGTACCGCGCGGCGAAAAGGCAATACGAATGGAAGAGAATTTTCAAGCGTATCTCTCTCTCTCTCTCATGTCGTTCATTTGCTGCGATGGTTTTTTTTAAACTTTATATATCACTTTTGCGTCCAATTATACATGTCGAGAATTAAATGTTAATCACGCTTCGTTCGATTATTCATCTGCAAAAGACTGGATCACGACATTTCGTAGAAAGATATTGTATATGCAAAAGTGTCCTGAAATGCTGGGAGAAAAGTTGACGCGCGGTATTTCCACTGTCATCCTCTCTTTCTCTCTATCATAAGAGACAATTCCTGACTCGGTAAAATCACTTCCTCGAGTGTGTATATATACATACATACATACGAGCCTCGACGCTTTTGCCCATATATTATAATATACACGTCAAACGCAGCGAAATAGCGTTCCGGAGGTCGTGAACAAAATCACGGCGACGAATTTGACAACAGGTGCATAAAGCAGTATAGAAAGAGGGAGAGAGAGAGAGAGAGATCAGCGGAAATTGATCCGCGCGTGTGTCGATACCCTTAGGAAACCGAATCGTTGGCGTGCCGAATATAACGCTCCAGTCGAATCCGACAGATTTCGTCTTTTGATATATACTTTCCATTATCGCGTGACCGCCGCCGTCACGTATAATAATGGCAATTTATGTACGAGAATCTCTGAGAAATTCGACAATTGTGCATCAGTGACAATTTAAAAACGGCTGTAATACCTACTTCTATTCTACGGGAAATCTGTTCGGAAAACGATTTAGCCCCGATAAAAGCGATGCAAGTATTCTTTTTGTATACTTTCATGAAAGTTAAAAAAAAAATAACAGTTTTAACGAACTTTCAAATAAACTGTATGATATAGGCATAGAATGCGAGATATAAGTTCTTCACTTCGATATCGAAAATCCTTAATCACAATCAAAGTATACCTATACGCATCGATTACTGCCGGAAAGCATGCAGCCGTATACTCATTCACCTGCAGATCAATATTTCCGCGCCATCACACACAGTATCCCGATAGCAAACTCTTGTAAATCCCTTACTTTACAATCCAAACAAATCCCAAGTCAATCATACGCTCAACAACAACAACAATCCCGAAAACAGCGTCTGCGTGACACATCCACATTTCTCTCTCCTGCTTCCAACAATCAGCTCTAATCTACCTTCGCTTCTTCCCGAAAAAAAAACGGTGTAATAAAAAAAAAGGTATATCGCCTCACGCGTGCCGGTGAACGGCACGCAAAGTCAGCCTTCAAAAAGAAAAGTAAACGCGAAAAAGGAGCTAGCGCAAATGTAGATAAAAATAAAGACCCGAAACAATGCTCGTGGTTCCACACATCTACTTCTTCCGCTTTAATCACCGCGTGTTTATATACCCGTGCTTTGGATTCAGACTTCGTCGCGTTGCATGAAAAAAAAAGCAGACGAACTTAACAAGACACAGCTGCAGCCGTGTGTACACCGGAGTAAGGCAATTCATTGTACGGCGAAGACAGAAGAAGAAGAAGAAGAGGGGAAGAGAGATGAGACAGACTCAGAATATCCACTTCGCGCGCTGCCTCTAACGAATCGGGCGTCTCGTGCAATCAACGGAGCAGCTTTTTTTTCTCAAAAAAAAAAAGATTCTCCTTTTCGATACTCTACGTCTACTTTTTTCTCGAATAAAGTGGCTGTATAAATATCGATTGAAAATTCTTGGCCTTTTATACGCCGAGAATTTCCATAAGCGACGGCGACCCCGTGGTGCACAGCTCGAGAGAAAATAATTGGCCGCGACTGCGCGGTTTTATAAGAGAGAAGTCGCTTGAAGCTGCTACATATATGTATATACGAGTGGCTTGGAAAAAGTCAAGTGCGAATGAAGCTTAAACAGCTTTTTACCGTTGATTATAGCTCTTTTATTCGCGAATAATAATAACGAAATACACTGCTGTGCTAGTAATAAGTTGCTATAACGAACAGTCCCGAATGAAACGTTGCTCTCGTGACACGGAATTTACTCTTTAGAGAGCTTTTTAGCGACAGGCGCGATATTGAATTTCGCACAACAGCGTAGTTGCGCCCGGGAGAGAGGTCAAAAAATAAAGTCAACTGCAGACTACCTCTCTTCTTTGTCCTCCATTTGAATAATCTTATTCCAAAGCTTTTGACCTCTCCACCAGATGTTAACCTCATTCGAAAAATATTCAAAGTTGTGCATAATCGTTACATACATATTATAATAATATATACGCTAATTTTCATCGTGACGACGTGATAAGTTCTCGAAGGAATTCTCGTTATTTCGAGCGTAAAATTCTTCCGACTCCGAGAATATGATATATCTTTCTCTGTGTACGTGCGTATATATATCGCGCCTGGCGAATTGATATAGCTGTATATATTTATATACGTGTATGTTACACGTCGGATGCGCGCAGCCGAAGAAAGCCTCGACGATGAGGAGGAGCAGCAGCAGCAAGAGCAATCTCGACGCCGCGGGCACATGATTGCTGCGAGAGAAGCCTCTTTTCGCAATCAAAAGTGTTTCAGAGCCCCGCAGATTGAAGCGAGATGTATATAGGTGGCTGGGTAGCGTTGTCCGTGGGCCGAATACTTATATATATATAACCGGAGTTGCGAAGGACGTATCTGTGTTCAGCTCTATCTTTTCGTCGTTTTTCTTTTATTTTCAGCCTCGCGTGCGAACACCGCAGGATTCGATTCTTCGCTGAAAGTGTGTCTATAGAGCAGCGGCTATTGTGTTGTGCCTGTAGAGGGTAAATTAATCCTTGTATAGTATATGCTTTGAGATATCACAAGCCAAGTCGGATTTTTCTGAAAGCATTTTACGCACAAATCTAATCCAATTCCGCGCGATGCAAAAAAATCTCTATGTACGCAGGCGTCAGTTAAAATTAAGTCGATAAATCACGGCCTACTGTTATACACACACATGCGCGCGCGCGCAAAACTTTCAATGAAGTCATTTACGCGCGCGACTCGATCGATAGATCGCGCGCTTCCAAACAATTTGTCGCAAACAAACGAGCCATTATACGAGCGCACGTTCCAGTTCATAAATCCCACATCAGGGTGAAAAAAAAACCACCGCAAACCTGTCAATCAAGTGTGTGGAAGCTTCCCTCGTACTTAACACAAGTGCTTGGTCGTCGTATACACGCAGTTTTTTTTTTCAACGCTGGACTGTATTCGTTCGTGAAAGACCTACCCCGTCAATCGCGCGTCAATAGGCCTTGGTGAATCGGATCAGAGTCGTTTCGAATCCACTTTGGTATACGCGCGTGTGAAACGACGCGGCTGATTTCGTTTAGGCTGTTGGACGCGTGATGACGCTGGAGCTTTAAAGGGGAAATTGAGTGCGGATGTGGACTGGCGAGCTTTGCTAACGTGTGAAAATGTTGTTGCAGTGGAAAAAAAGTGAAGTTTTGATCAATGATTTTTCTTTTTTTACGGAAATTAAAATCTAACGTATCATGATTTTTTATTACTTGCAGTGTATATTGTATTGTATACGAGAAAGTGTGTCGCACTTTCGCAATGTTTTTACGAAAGTATTTACTGTGATCTAGTATTGACCGTAAGAATTGCTACACTAATTACAAGAAGAAATGTCATAAATCAAAAGCGAATAGAGCTATAGACAGAGGGAGAATTGACAAGTATGTCGCACATCGACAAATCTGCGAGTGGAACCAAAATAATTCGAGGAAAGCTCAACGCACATAAACTTCGTAACGTAAACAGGTCAACCGCGATATTTACGGAATCGAGAGGTCTCACGCAGAGCGGTAAAACTTTTTCTCGATTCCACTAATTTTGGAGTCTTTGTCCGGGACCAAAAGGCTATGGGGACTCATCACTCATCATTCAGCGCTCAGACTTCAGTCTCAGTCAAAGCTTACAGAGAACGTTACTCTGACCGTCGTTAGACCAATCCAATTCAAATCAATTATTAAATTATTATCAAACTTAGTCGGAAAGTCAATCGATTCATAATCGGACTTAGTCTCGAGAAGACGAATCGCCAAGTGAAACTTACAGTCGCACATAGGAATCACCGGACAGCCACCAGCTGGTGCCGGAAGCTGTGGACTATCATCGAAAGGAGCCAGTTGCAACCTATTGCGGACATTCACACACCTACAAGCTTTTACACACTTAAGCTACTTTTCTCTTTTGATTATAGAATAAACGAGTCTGGATTTTAAATAAAAATATAACGAGTGATTTTGTATCCCAGTCTCCCCCCAATACAATTAGCAGCCAATACACTCATCACAAATAAAATCCGAAGCGTCTCCCCATATATTCAAGTACAGTAACCCGCACACACCGCACTTCTCACGTCCGTCCCCTTCATCGTCATCATCATCATCAGCCGTGACTATGCTGCTGCAGTCGAGTCACTACGTCAGCTGCAGAGAGCAACGACGGCAACTTTTTGCCCCTGAGAAGCTGCAGCAGCTCGTCGAGTTATTTATCACTTACTCGGCCGACTATTTTCCAGCGTTTATGACTTTTTATTTTCTCTCTGACCCACACGCCTGATGCAGTAGGGAAAAAAGAGCGTCTGAAACGACAAAGAGCGAGAGAGAGAGGGAGAGAGAGAGACGCGAAAAGAGCGCGCGAGACGCTGGCGAAAACGGAACAGCAGCAGCAGCCAGTAGCGCACACCCCCACCCCACTGTTCGATCAATACGCGCTCTGCGACTCTCTCTCTCTCTCTCTCTCTCTCTCTCTCGGCTCTGACGTGGTGAAATGACGTATAACACAACCTTCCCTCTCTCCGATGGTAGCATACGTGTACAACGTACTGCATGTGCAGCAGCGCAAGTTCGAATCCCCGCGCTCGCCTCGATTTAGCCGCGCGTATACGCAGGTAATGGACTGCGAGGGAGTAAGTAGTAGGGCTCTGCGACAGACCGGCTACTGCACTTGAGAAAGAAAAGAGAGGGGGAGAGAGAGAGAGAGAAAGGACAATTGGATGAGGGCGTCTGTGTGTACTTACCGAAGCGCTCGGGCTGCAAGGTAAACATAAAAAGAGCGAGTGCGGAGCACAAGGTTGTTAGCTGGAAACAGGATATATGTATATGTATACATGGCTCGATGATCGTTGCTGCAGATGGATGTCGCTCGTCAGTCTCTGGTGGTAATTGCTTTGTGTGTTCAGGCGACTCTAGTTAGATCTGAGGATGGATTCTTTTTATTACAAAATTAGTGGATAAATCCATAACAGTTGCGTGCAATCGTCATCAGTAGTAACAGCCGAGTTGTGCAAGCCACATTATTATTCTTCTTCTTTTTCCAGCCGATTGAATAGTCAACGATGAATAAGAAACGTATACAGTCGACTATATGCTGTGTATTATGCAACATCCTTGTCGCTCAGCAACGTCGTTAAACTTACGCGTACCTATAACGACATGCTCGATCTGAAAACAATTTGAATTTCCGTCTATCGAATATCTTCGCCTCTGACGACCGCAAACTGTTCCATTTTATAATAGTTTCTCTCTGCCAACCCTCCACCTACAGTACATTCAAGCTCCGATAAACTCTTCTTTTTTTTTAATCAGCATATCCAGCAGCAACAGCGAAAAAAAAAAACAGGAACGAATATTTTCTCCATCGAGTTCGGTAAACAATAAAGTAGCAAAAAAAGGACAACAGATGAGGGGAAAAAAAAAACGACGCGCTCATCTCACCGCGCGCATTATGTTCGATTGGCTATATTCTACCGCGCTCGTCGGGCCGCGAATATAAAAGGGCGCGCGAATGAAAACCACGCCAAGAGAGAGAGAGAGAGAGAGAGAGAGAGTAAAAAAGAGGCATAGCAAATGTGGAACGAGGCTGATATGTACACGGGAGTTCATTGTTTTTTCTGAAATACGCGCGACGCCGGAGAGAATATCCGCAGCCGGAGAGTGTGTGTGTGTGGGTATGTATAGAGGAGTTTGGATTGGGAATCTACTTTTTCCCGGAGTTTCTTATCAGACGATAAATCCGAGCCGGCAGAGAATGGACGATCGTCGTCCCGGTGCGAATGGAAAAAGTGTATACGGGATATGGTCGTGAGAGAGCGATAAAGAGCGAGTTATACGGCTTGTATATTCTTATTGGAGCTGTAGGAAAATTCGAAAGAGAGCTGCTATTATGCTTATACTTGTGGAGAAAGTTTGAGCGATCCCGTTGAGGATTACCCTTTATCGACTGTTTATATGCTGTGAGCGGCTGCTTTCGAGTTTTACGAATCAATTGTGTGCGGTGGATGATCTTGTGATTGATGCTTTTCTTTTGAGTACTTACACGGTGGAAAAAAATGTTTAAAAGTTTGTGATATAGTAAGGTATTCCATGATTTTAGACGGTGAATTATTAAGGAGGTTCAGAAGTGTCAGTGCGCGGGTCGAGGAGGGGAGCGTTCACCACTTTAATAAACGTGCTCGTCTCTGCGATACTTTAGCAATGTTCAGAACGACAGTTTATATTGGATGTAAATAATACAGAGATTGGAAATAAACGTGCAATGTATCAAATGCTCTTGTATATTGTTCATTAAGTATTCAGATATAATTATCCTAGTTGTTAAATAATTCAATGCTAATTTGTTCGCTCGCAGTCAATCATTATTACGCTATTTCAAATCCAAATCAGAAAGCTTAAAATATAACAATGATAAACTTGTAACAATTGATCAATAAGGCAAGCAAGAAAAGTAGAAAAATTGATGACCACATTTCTATATTTTTAAACGTCAAGAAAACTATTTTTCAGGAATATATTAAACCTACGAGCTCAAACATCGAAACGTCTTAAACAACATTTCGCTTTTCTCGCACATTTTAGAAATTTAAAGGTGACCCCGCGTGTACTGCGTCCTTCGGACGGATTAGAGCGCACGGGATAAGCTGCTTATAAACCCAGCGGTAAAAGACTTTTTCGATCCTCGAGCTTTTCCCTGATGTTTTTTCTACAAGCACGCACGCGTTTTCACATTCCAATTGCTCCTTATGATAAACAAAGTGGAAGAAGCCCCGGAGCTCTTTTTTCTAGAAGCTGCGCAGCAGATTTGACGTTCTACAACAAAATACATCGGGAAGCAGTTTTGGGGGAAGTCGGACACTTCTCAATTAGAAAAGAAAACTTTTTTTATTTTTTTTTTCACTAACAAGTTCAAACTCTTTAGGGTCCAAAGAATTTTCTATTTTGTTTTCATCTACATAGGACCCCAGTGTACTGTAACTCCCAGAAGCATCGTGTTCTAAATTTGCACATAATATACGAAAGCTCTTCACTAGAAAATATAATAGAAAAGAATAAATAAACAAAAAAATATACACCGCGTGAATTTATACCCGAATTTTTTCTCGCACCTACGTGTACACACAATTCGCCCGCGGTTTTGTTGTGCTTTTCAATCAGCCGATCAAATTAAAAAGTCCTTTTTTTCCATTACTCTTTCCCCGAAAAATCCTTGACGTATGCATGAACTTAACTTTGAAACTAAATTAAAAAGCCAGCGGATTTCCCAGCTATATAAGTGCACACTCTTCTTTTTCAATTAATCCACGTTGATTTAGATACCGTCGCCTGTGAACAATGCTGTTCTCGACATATATTCAAATTCGCGATGTAGAGCCAGAAAGCGAGAAAAAAATATACGAAATAAAAATGTCTTCCTCAGAAGATCAGGTAAACGTAAAATTTCGATAAACATTCCACAGACGAAGGAAGCGCTCTATCCACCATAGAACATGATTATTCTCTCCCAAGAGAAAATTATCCAAAAAATCCCGCAAGCTATTGATTAATAAGCACGCAGTTCTACCAACTTTTTTTTGCTTAAGGCCAACGAGAAAATACTGCACGCTCAGCCTCGCACGAAAGTACACTCGCCGAGTTAAATAATCAAAGAACCAAGAGGAAGGAAAGAAAATGAATTCTCGCAATTCTTGATGTTTCAATCCGTGTGTTATAGTACACTCGCGCGAATTTATGCGAAGTGACCGCGTGGAACCGAGTATTATAGTACCGCAGTGCGGAGTCGACGCAGCGCGTTCTCCTCCCGGGGCCTATACCTGCTATATACACTCCGTTCCGATGTGCCGCCAAGCTTATACAATGTACTCGGGAGAGAGGCGTGCGAGAATGGATCGCGAGAAAGATTTATTCACGTCGACTACCTATGGTCTCTCTTTTTTTTTGCACCTGTTGGATCGAGCCGGTGCTAACCTGTTAATTTCTGGCAGCCACTGCTGGTATTTTGCCAGAATTAATGCCGAGGGCTGTGCCGGAATTTCATTGGAATAGTTTTAACTTGGAACTATCTCTCTCGAACTTTGTTATTCCGAGCAGTTGAGTGTTGCCGCGTGCTCGAAAATCTCGAGTTTACGTTGTTGCTCCGTTGTTGGTTCCTTGATTGTTCCGCTGGGCTTTGAGCGAATGTTCGGAGATAAATGCCTTTTCACGAAACTCAGCGAGAAAATTAACGACGAGATCGAATTTATAAAGTGCAATCACGAAAACTGATCGGAATCATTCGGATGGATGATATGGATACAAATATTTATAGAAGCAAATGCATATCATAGCCATTTGGATGACGTATGAATTATATGTACGCAACATCGAGTTTCCGCGATGACGAGCAATTCGTTTTAGCGCTTTGTAAAATGTCACTATATCAGAGAGGAAGTTTATGACGCAAAACAGAAGCTCTCTCGTACTAAAATCAATATCGTCATCATTGCATGACAAAATCTCGAACGAAAATACTCTCAGCAATCAATCAGCGTTAATCCAGCCGCGCCGACAACACAGCGTCCAGAAACAAAGCAGAGTTTGATTTCCTAATCCAGTGAAATAAACTATATATACAACGTGAAACATCGATACTCACTATATAGAATATCATCATACACCTCGATTCACAATAATACACTTCGCTTATTATATTGTGCAAACGATCACGCTCTTCTCATTAATATCACTGGCGATACACGTTCAATCAAATATCCGTGAATAATCGTCGATTCAGTATTTTCAAACAATACCGCTAAAACAGAACATTTTAGCCAAGTTCTAATCCGTATACACGTCTCTGAAAATCACATTAGCAGATAGTCTAAGCTCCAAAACGTATACACATTCACAGGGTATATAAGATTACACACGACTGCAGTAGAATCCGCGTAGGCGCCTACTGCGGAATGGCTCAATTTGCCTTTGATGACGTCGAGAGCACTGCAGCTGCTCATCGCGCGACCGCTTGAATCATCAACAAGTGAAGACGCGCATCTCTCTCTCTCTCTCTCTCTCTCTCCTTGAGGAGCTTTCGAGAGCCAAAACCAACATCGCATGGCATACAGCCGAGTGCAGTGGGAATCCTTCAGTAGGATAGCTACGTTATTATCGCGGGGTTTAAGTAGAACGAGTCCCGCTACGGTCAGACGCGAGTCAGGATTTTGGGGTAGAACGAAAATCTTTGTAATTCAAAATTCAAAAACCAAGGATCTCCGTCAAAGCCTCGTCGTATATAACGTCTTAGAGAGACAAACAGCCGCGCTCGCGGTTGACAGTTCCGTGTAATTACGTGTGCGGTTCGTATAATAGCCGTAAAGGCCCGCGCGACGGCTGCGACGACCTCGATTTCCCAGCCGACTACGACTATACGTCTTTCATCCCCTCGAGACTTTGGAGCGTTAATGAGGCCGAAATGCCGGACTGTCCGAAGACTCGTCTTGCCTCGCTAAACTATATATCGTATATATAATATTATATTTTATATGCACTACTGTGTCTTCTATACATGCATATACGTATACATGGACCTCGAACTTGGGAAAGTTTTGGTCGATCGATGCGGCCGGTGTAGTTCGAGTGGAAGGTTCAGGGCTGGCCTCTCGTGTGAATAACTGCAGCCACTAATATATCGTTTGCGACTGATTGGAAATTGTGCCGCTTTCGCATCGATCGGAATTTCCGATAAGGAGCCGTGAGAAGTGCGACTATTGAGTGAAAGAGAAAAAGCTGCGACGATCAAGTTGACGCGTATATAGACTTAATTATAAACAAAAGAACCAGTTGAAAGATTGCATAATATCGCCGGTGCGGTTTATATACGAGAACGCGGCAAGACTCCCTTTTCGAAAGCACTTTCCTAATTCATTCGAGAGCTTGTGTCTCGAAAATATAACGGCGGCGGCACGTGTGTGCTGTGTCGCGTGGAATAATAAAGTGACGCCGGAAAAAGTCGAGGAAAAACGGGGGCGTGTGCAGGAGATCAAGGCAACACACAGCCAAAATTACATACTGCGAGGAATATGATAAGCGTTGATAAGAAGGAACCCCTCTGGATAAGCTACGAACTAATTGGACTTTTTTCCCAGCAAAAACGTCGACTAATTAAGTCGCCATAAATCACTCCGGCATGTATATGTATATAAGCCTGTGTGTGCAGTGCATATAATGATTAAAGCATCGTTGCGTCCAATTAAACAAATTGAAGCGACTCACGTGAAACTCGAATATGATAATTTTTAATTTACCCAATGATACATATATATATAAAAACGAGAAAATGTGACAACCCCGGTATATCACAGTGAAGCGCGTGTAAAGAGCGAAGGTAAAAAATAAAAGTAGGTTGGGCGCCAATCGAGATTCGAGGTATGTATCAAGACTTGATTAAAAGCGTGCGCTCACCTCTCTAATTTCGTTCGCTCGAAAGCATGCGTGCGATGCTCTCGGAAAATTGAGTGAGACGCCCCGCTGGGTGTTTTTTTGTTTCAAGGTTTCGGGAGTTATTAGTTTTTTTTTTCGAGGCAAAGGTGAAGTGGAAACCCCGCCTATTATATTTCAGGATTTGTACTCTCCAGTCCAAGTGGTCACATGCAGAAAGAGAGAATGAACGTGCTCGACCCAAATTTTTTCGGCAAGCACGTGTGAAGCCGAAAAATTTTGAGGAATATTTTTTTTGTTACACGTTGACAATTGATTGTTGTCATTCAGTAAATTCAGTTTTATTAAAAAAAAAAAAAAACGAAAGTAATTTCGAACGGAATACTACGGAATAAGAAGCGTCGAAATTGTCGAAAACACTTCGAGGCATTTTTCATCTGCATAACATCACCGAAAACTTTTCCCGAATCGACGCATAATACATATAACTCAGCTCGCAAACTGTATTCCCGGGAATCATCCCACGTGCAGAGTATATACTTATATATAGTTTCATCTTTACACAGGCACGATTCCGCCAACTTTTCGCATAAAAATCACTCTCATCAGTCGCTCTACTCTCCGAAAAGCTGGCTCTCTAATTATAATACGCCATCGCGTCAAAGCCGCGCATATTAATCAAGCTCGCAGCAGTAATATCTCAGAGACGATCGCGTATAATCTGCATCAGCCTTAGACACGAGGTTAGAGTACATTTTGCATTCGGATATAATGACGGTATACGCATAGATCGAATGGAAAAAAAAGCAGCAGTAGGTGAGCTCGTTCTTGTTTGTACGCGCATCATTTGTCGTATAACGAACTGTTTTGCAGCAAAGAGTGCGTTGTCAACGAAGTAAAAAAAAAAAAAAATACTGGGTTAATGGGATGGCGGAAGGAAAAGAGAGAAGCGATTCTGGAGTCTCTCACCTCGATGTGTACTGCAAGCGGACTCTCTGTTTTACCTTTGCGCGGTAGTCGCTTGCCTGGAGTCTTCATTACTCTTTGTGTGCAGTTGCAGAAGCAACGTCGCGCGCGAGAGAGCTGAAATCGTTGAAAAAACTTACGACGCCGAGGTGAGACTTTGGATATCAAGAGTTTCTGGGATGAGATATATTACGACATGTAGTGATAGGTTTGACTTTTTAATCGAACTTATACTATGTGTATTTATTAGAGAAGATTCATCAGCGTCCTGAAAAAGATTGACGATTGATATAATCAACGTCCCAGCTGTTTAGATATTCAGCGTTATTTCTTTTTGAAGAATCGCCGGGGCGCAGAGAGCGCGTCCATTAAAAAGAATGACGCAGTAGGGGTATAAAACTCGCGTGCATGAGAAGCATAACATTGTTTACGGGCAGGCGGGGGTAGCTGGCCGCCCCGAGGAATAAACTTTCTCGAAAAAGAATCAGCTTTCGATCCGGACAAAAAATTAAAATTGAAATTAATTGAAACAGGTGTGTGTATACACGTATACGTGTGTTATATCGATGCACACTCGAGACTTTGTAACTTTGCCCCTCGATATCTCTCGCACAATGAGCCGTGAAAAGGCTTGGGTCGAAAGAAGAGTGGTTATAGAGGCTCGAGAGAGAGAGATGACACGACGAGCACGTTTACGTCTCTCGGGCATCGCCGGCCGTTTATATCTCGTTCAACAGTTGGCGAATCGATCCCCCCCTTATACACTCGACTATATAACCGCTGCATACATCGAGGGGTGGAAGCGAAGCTTATTGTGTGTAAGAGCCGTGTCTTGACGCCGCTATCATTTGTCGACGACGGCGGAGGGAGAACATTATATACAGGGGTTGGAGATCTGCCTTGATGAGATCGGCGACGATCTGAATAAATCAGAGCTATATTCTTTGATCTCGTTAACGCTTCATGAGGAGGATCATTGTTTTTATGATTGACCGACGGTTTTGTACTGAATGATTGATATCTCGGAAAAGAGATGCTTTTTTTAGGTAATATATCGAGTTTCGAAAGTTCGCCTGCGGCTTCGGTACATTGTGTTATACCGCTTGATAACTGCTGGAAATATAAAGGTATACTTTATTTGAATAACTATACAATAACTGTATATGTATATAATGACTGAAATAATAACGTGTGAATATAGTCTGTGCGCGTCCTTCACTTAATGTGCGCTTGCGTGAACTGAACTATAGGCGGTGCAATAAACCCCGGGTTAGTAGACCTCTTCGACTTGGGCTTCTCTATATCTGTATGTATACACATTATTAACGAATTATCTACAATAGATTATGCTTATTTCGAGCTGTGACGTATAATTTCTGCCGCAAAAATGAGATACTTTCGAGCGTAGAGACACACCTTGCAAGAGCATCGTATTATTGATACATGGGAATCGTCGCGCGCACATAAAACGAGCTCATTAAAAATTACCGGGCCAACGGCCGTAACTGTTCGCGTTCGAGTAATTTATGGAATTTTAGAGAGAACGGCAGTACACTGCGTGTATCGGAGAGTCGTCGTCAATATTACATTTACGTTCGTTTTTCCTGTATCTCGGTTCAATATACCGACTCTCAACTTGGAGTACCACACCCTCGAAACGAGTAGGTATTGTCTACATACAACGCGAATTCGAAGCATGAAAAAAAAGTCGATTTTCTCGATTTATACATTCAAAATATACAAAAGCTTTTACTCGCCGGCTATACTCGGCAATGGTTATGTCACGGCTTACGCCCGTAATGAGATACATTGAAAACAGCTTAGCGCGTTGACAAACGGCTCTTCTGTGTTATATATACCTGCAGCGCATAACTGCATGCTATAATCTACTTTGGGATGTAACGGCCAATCTCTCGCCATTACATCTGCTTCGGCTATATGCTATAATCCTTATTACGCCATAGTGTACCGTTATACGTGTTGTAGGTTATAATACCGTACCGTGCGATGATAAAATATATCATTGAACCCGCGGATTCAATTAAATAAAAGAAAATTCGATCCGAAAAGGGGGGTAAAATTTTCTTAAGGAAATCCTGCGGCATTTTGCTCTCGAGTCAGAGTGTTTATATACGCGTATTATACTCGTGTGCGCGAAATATATATATATGCGGCGGCACGAAAAACCCGATGAATTATTCTGGCCGCGCGTAACTCTGCGCTCGCCTTTATGTGCATGTGCACGTCGGAGTCTCTCTGATTATTTCGCGGCCGAGTGTATTAAAGCGACGACGTTGAGCTGTCGGCGAGGCGCGGAAACGTGTGTGGGTACATAAACACGGCTTTGTTGGGAGAGTCAGTTGTTTGCCATCTGCGCTTTGAGAGGACTTACTTTTTTTTTCTCTCTCTCGTCGTCGCGTGTGAGAAACGAGGTGTCAGGCTTTTGACGTTCTTCCTCATGATCAAGAGTAAAAAATTTAAAAACTCAAAGGTGAATTATCCCGCAAGCAAATCGTCAAATTTCCTCGGGACAGCACGAGCGACATACAGATCAGCAAAGCGGGCACCTCCGGCGACTCAACCCAGTGCTATATAAGCGCGCAGGTAGACTGCAGAAGCTGCTGCTGCTGCTGCTGCAGGTGGGCTCGTCGCGTGTTTGGTGGCGGCGGCGGTAGCGCTATCCCTCGTACCTCCCCCCGGCAGAGCTGCAGCAGTGGTTCGATACGCGCGGGCGCGCAAGCTCCGCGCCACCCCTCCACCTACGCTCTCTCTCTCTCACACACACACACACCATGGCAGGAAAGCTCGCGCTCGGTCACTAGTGCCGCCTCAGCTCTCGCCGGAGACGCCCGTCGTTTTTCCGTGAGCTCGCGTTCTCCTTTCGTTATTCATACATACGTGTGTATATATACCGAACACTGGGCCTTGATCATTAATGTCTATACCTGTTATATATATATTTCCTCTATCTGTCGAGAGTTGGTGGAGAGGTATACCACGCGCTCATCAGCCAAGAGAAACGACCTCCTCCTCCACCACCTCTCGTTCAGAGTGCATTCTCCTCGCGCAACCCCATCTTGCTCTCCTTCCTTCTCTCTCTCTCTCGCTGTGTTTTTCGTCCGAGTAGCTGCAGCTCGGACTGGCTGGCGCCGTGTAGGCCTCGGAGCTGCTCTCCTCCTGCGAAAGCTCGACCGCGATCGATTCTTGCAGGTCGCGCTCCCTTTCTCTCTCTCTCTCTCTCTATACATCCCTGCTGCACCAATCCTTTTCCCTTGTTGCACTTTTACTTCTCATGCCCAACAGGTGTATATATACACACACACGACTCGTCGCGCGAGCTTACAGTTCATAAGCTTCCAGTGTCACATTTTATACTTTCGCAGGCTCACGTATATATACACGCAAGTCGGGGGAATAAATAATACACTGCAGAGATATATATATCGAGATATCACATCAGGAGCAGCAGTAACGGAAGATCCAGAAGTGCGCGCGTGCGGCGCTTTTATAATTATTATTATTATTATTATATTGTGACATGTGCGACGTAGCGGGGCGAGCCTCGAGTGCCGGTGCTGCCGACGAGTGCGGCCGATACTGCTACGCTTCCAGATGATCGCGGAGATACCGACGACGACGACGACGACGCCGACGACGACGAGGAAGAACGAGGCGAGAGTATTAGTTGACGACATGAGACGCTGGCGCGAAAGCTCGAGCCGCGACGGCTGCACGTGAGACCAGCAACTGCAGTATAGCAATTGTATAGCGTTAGATCGCGTAACGGAGAATATGTGAGACATATATATATATTCCAAGGCCATGCTCATCCGATGACTGTGACTTCGTAGTTGATATTTCAAAAGTTAATAATTGTAATAGTAATCGTCATCGCGACTATAATTATAACGTAGCGTTCGAGTATTAGAGGCTGTGCGTAGTTTTGTGTAAGATATATATATATAAAGAGATAGAGAGAGAGAGGACTCTGTGTGTGAAAAGAAAACGAGCTTCTCCGGGAGATGAAGAGCTTTCGCAGACGCAGAAAATAGAGCCCGCGATGCCATCAGCCATCGATATCCGCATCAGCCAGAAGGATCGAACAGTAGGCGGCGGCGAGCGGAAGGAAGTAGCTGCGTCTGATGCACCGATCGGCGCGTGAGGAGGAAGCCAGCAGCAGCAGCAGCAGCAGCAGCTACGATGAGCAGGCAGCGGCTGCATCTCTCGAGAAATCGCCAGCAGCTGCACCGACCTGACCAATGACATCGCGGAGAGCCGCTGGTCAGCGCGAGGGACAGAGAGATCCCCGCAGCAGCGGCAGCTCGGAGGACAACGGCTTCGGGGATCGGCCCCAGGTGGTCGGCCTCCAGCAGCAGCAGCAGCAGCAGCCAGTTCCACCACCGCCTCCGGCCCAGCCCAGGCCGTTCGCAGCCGACAACCTGGCTGATCGCCGGCCCCAGCTCACCGGCAGCCTGCAGAACCTCGGGCCGGAGCAGTCGCCGCTCGTCCCGCCGCCCGTACCCCCGCGCACGCCCCAGGTGAGGCAGCCCCGCGGACGCCGCGGCGTCGGACCGGCTCCGGCCGCTGCGCCTCGACCCTTGCCACCGCTGCCCGTCAGACCGGCTCCGGAGGCTCCGGTACCGCCGGCTCTGGTACCGAGGCCCGTCGCCAGCGCCGACGACGACAGCGTCTTCCTCGAGGATGTTCCCGCTCGTCGAGAGGACGATGACGAGGACGAGTCGGCCTCGGTCGTCTTCGCGAGGTGCGGCCGGAGCGCGAGCAGCAAGAGCCGCGACGACGAGGACGAGATCGTGCCCGAGGACGTGGAGCTGCTGGACGAAGGCCCCGGGACATCGAGCAGTCGGAACCGGCTCAGGCCGCCGCTCGCCACGACCGCCGGACTGTCCGCCGACTCGGGCACCGGAGACTCCGGCAGCGCCGAGGTCGCCGTCGACGGCACGCCTCTCCAGCAGCACCAGTCGCTACCCGGCGATCCCGCCGCCGACGAGGACGACGAGGACGCCGAGGCTGCCGACGGGGTCGCCGACGACGAGCTGGCCGACGAGCTCGACGAGCTGAGACGCAGACACGAGGCGGCTGCGACCACCCCGACGGGCACGAGACTGGCCTCGTACAGCAGCAGTGGCAAGGCGACTGCCAAACAGCAGGTCAAGCCGTTCACCAAGGACAGCCTCGACAGGCTGGAGAACAAGCACGTGCAGCTCGTCAGGGACTACGGCTTCCAGCCCAAGAGAAAGACCTCCGTCGAGGACGGCGGCGTCCTGCCCCACAAGTTCGAACCCTTTCCCTCGAATCTCTACGGCAGGCCCCTCGAGGAGATTGACAATTTTATTTACGACGAGGTGAGTTATACGACTTTTTATATTCCTCTCTCTATCGTCGAGTGCTCAAAGGAGAACTATAAATCGGAGAGTATGCGTGATACCAACTAATCATCCGATTTCGAATTTCCATAGCATTATCTCATCGAAACAAGTGACGTGAAAGACGACGAAAGCCAGGCGATCAGTAGGGAACGCATTAGCCCGCATTGCAAACGAGTTTAGAATTTCGACACACACACACACGAGAAGTACAGCGATCGAAATGCTCGACAGCCGAGTAAATAGTCCTCCTCCTCCTCCACTCGATCCGCGGGAATACAGCGATTACCACGCAACTACACGTTATGCTTGATATTCAAAGCCGCGCGCATATATACACGTCCTGCTGCAGCGAATCTCGCGCGTACAATCTATATAGCTGTCGTTGCTGATTTCTGTACGGCCCTGATGCTGTGCGTCTATGCACCTATACAGATAAACTCGCATAGAACTTGCGCGAACCAGAGCACAAATGCTGAACTATTCGAGATCTGTGTGTGTGTGTGTGTGATGCCGATCGTCGAACGATTAGTCGTGTATATATAGGTTGTTATAGAGCTATAAATAAAGGGGAAAATTGGAAATTCCTTTAGAGCACAAGTGGAGAGAAGAAAAGAAGCCGGATAATGAGGTATGGAAATTTGAGAAAGTTTTCAGAGACTGCGATAAAGAGTTGCTGAGAGAGAGAGAGAGAGAGAGAGAGAGAAGCGACTGAAAGCAGTATTAAACTTGATAACCCAATAACAGTCTTTGTAATATGCTCCGATGAAAAGTAATAGAAATGGCGGAGAGTGAGAAGGAAGCGAATTCGAGCGTAAGTCTGATACGATGAGAAATGATGGCTTCGCTCTGAAAATTGAACCGTTCGATTATTCAGGAGCTTTTTGTACCATATATATAGCTCTCGTTGTTGATTACTATTTTGCTCTATAGTGAACGTTTATATAAATGGAGAGCGATTTTGATCAAATTAGGTTCGTTCAAAAATATTTTCTCTTCGTCATACAATTATAATCTATCTCGACTGATTGATAAACCTTTGGTATTTTGAGATTATTGCTCGTTGAATTAAAAAGAGAATTTTGCATCGATTTACGTTGAGCAAAGTTTTATAAGCAATAAAAGGATTGTTTCATCTGTATATATATGCATAGCTTTAGCCTGTTAAAACGGATGTATAAATTCAAATATAACTGAAACTTAAAATATAACTTTTTCTATAATATTTTTCCACTGGCTATTTTAAAGATATGAGTGGTTTTTATATTCATCTAAATTATCTAAATCATTTAAATTTTCCATTGTCTACTGCTGCACAGAAGAGTGAACCTTACTGATATATAATGGTAAAAATAATTGTAGGTATATATATAATTTACGTGAATATTTCCAATCATAGGAATTTTGTCTGTTAAAATCACCGCAATAAATTTCTACGCTAATATTCACCATACAGTTTTCTCTAACTGTAAGTAACCCTCGGTTCAATTATTCACAAAAAAGATTCAGGAATAATTCTCTTACACACAGTAGCTACATGAGATAAATACAAATTGTTGTATCATAATCATGTCAACTGATCGATGCCCAATACCCATATCACAATTTCCAACCCCAATACAATCCTCTCTTTCTCTCGTTTTCTCCGATCTACTGTAAGTCGTAATAATATTTCTCGCGAGCTACATTCAAAGCAATTCCTTTTTAAACCCACCTCATGAATACAAAGCTTTTTACCATCTCCCCCGCTATACAATATATACAATCTCATACCCGAGTTCATTTGGTCCGAAGAAAAAATCCGGTCGACAAATCGAATTATTTTTACCGCATTGGCCTCCTCCCATCTCCTCTCTGCAAGTAGCATCCGTAAAAAATTAAGACCACTCCGGGAGCCAAGAAAAAAAAATCATCGCCGCGCGAAATCTTAGCGGCGAAGATTAGATTCCGCCGAGTTTCCCGCTGAATAAACGATGAGGCGCGCGAAGGTAAAAAAGAAAGAAAGAACGAGAAAAGAGGCATAAACCTGAAGAATATAACAGTAACATAGCGGCGGCGCGTGAGCCGGAGAGAAGAACAGCGACTGAAAGATTAAGGAAGAGGACGAGAGAGATAGACGAAAGCCTTAGAGTTTAACGATCCGCAGCTTTTTATATACGGCCACGAGCGAGTTACTAAATCTGGCGGCGTGTTTTCGATGCAAATGCGATGAAGCAAGTAGCTTCGCTCTGCATATGGCTCTTTAGAGCTTCGCAACTCTTTTGACGTGTCCTCGATTAAGCAAATTAGCTTCGAACGATGCGACTCGATTAATATTCGACGCTGACGAGAAGAAACTAATTATTTGAAGAGGCTTTTATATTTAACCCAATGAAATCCGTAGCTATGCATATACCTTTCCATTTTTCTCCTATATCTCGCTCCATCTCGTTCTATTTAATCAACCGTTGGCTAATTGACGTCTGTCGTCGTCGAGCTAAATACGACAAGTACTAAAGAAGGGAAAAAAATCAATAGCACATAATGTGCATTTTATGCGGCCCGATTATCTGAAATATTAATTCTCTTTCAGTAGCTGTAAATCCTGACGATTGATACGTGATTCTCCCAGCACAGCGACACGCACGCCATCACACGCCACATCGATACTTTCACGGTTATTTCGAGCTGTCTCTCGCGGTGCGCATAACGCGACGATATTTTCTTTTTTCCCTGTAGTATATGAACAATGGCTTAAAATGCTCGGCGTTTAACGGCCGGTCTTTGCTTCGGTTTTATCGGCTCGAACGTGTGCAGGGATTCCATAGCGCGCGCTACCTATACACTATACACACTTGACGGAAATTGGCTTTCCTAACTTGCCGTCACTGCGCTGCGAACAAAGCTCGCTTATGTATATGTTAGGTATTTCTTTTTTTCTATGTTCTGACGCTGTTTCACGGCGAGTATTCCGAGTGTATCGGAATTTTGCAGTTTGAAAATTCAATAGGAAATTCTTGTGTAATTATATATGATGAAATCCCGAAAAAAGCGCTTTCAGGGGTTCCAGAATCTCGAAAATTTGTTTTCGATCTTCTGAATCTTTTTCGTAGGACATTTTTTGTGGACGCATTACGGTTAAACAAAAAAAGGTGGCTTTATTGCGCAGCTGATTACACTTATAACTCGAAATATTTGTTTGACAAGAGATAATAAAAGCAGACAAAAAAGCCTTCAATTAGAAAAAGGAATCATCAAAAATGGATGTTTCAGTGCAAAGTTATGAGCAATTGAAATATTTTCGAATAATTTTTACTACATTTTCAGTCGCTCATAACTTTGCACCGGAGCATCAATTTGTGATGATTTTTTTTCAAATTGAAAGTTTTTATCTCTACTTTTATTATCTTTTATCAAAAATATGTTCAAACTTTTACATAGAAAATTATCGACTGCGCAGAGTAAAGTCAGTCTTTCTTGCTTTACGTATAAAAACTCCTAATTGTTCATCGATGTGTTTCTTCATTTTTTAGCATTTAAAACAAGATAGAAGAGATCCGGAAGCCAAAAATTTGTTGAAATTCCGGGAGCCCTAAAAGTGTATTTTTTTTTTGGGATTTCGTCAGACACGCGGATATTTCTCGGCTCTCAATGTATATAAAACCGAGGCTGCGCTGCTGAATAATTTCGAATCTAGCCGGGAGGAATGTAATTTTTGTTTTTTTTTATTTCGGAACAGAGTGAGCTTTAATTTTGTGTTTTATTCGTCTCGCCCCGAGCTTTTCTATTTTGTCGAGAGTTCCGTGTGTATTACGCGTGAATAAAAGTTCGGCACGTCGCGCAGGTGTATATGCATCCGTGGAATAAAAATATTGGAATTATTAAATCGATATATATGGAGCTCGGAAATTCGATCAGGAAATACAAATAATATTACTCTTCTGCATCGACGCGCCGCGCATGAAAATATTTCCGTAATTAACAAGAATACTGTTACAGTGCTCCGTTATCTCTCGACTATAAATTCTTTCGTTCTAATAGATATGTAACTCGTAACCAAAAACAGGTATATTATCAATTGAAATCAAAAAGTTTATAGATTCAATACGACTAAGTACTCGGCCACGCATGTATAGCGTCATAAATTAAAAACGTATAATAACTTTCGTTTGAATAATAATCCCCCAATCGATTGCACAAAGCCGAGACGAAACTCCGAAGAAAAAAGAAAACAATCGCGGCAATCATAACTACAACAATCAAAGCTGCATCTCGAGCGAACAATTGCCAGCTGTAGCAGCAGCAGCAGCAGTGGTCCTGAATCGACGAACTCGGAATCCCAAATTCGTCGATTCATTTGAATTCCACACCGGCTGCGATCTGCCCCCTCCCAATCCTATATCTACACAGCACCTATATGTATATGTATATACACACACACAACGCTCGGATAATCGCGACGAAATTCGTTCGACTTGGAAGCTCTGATTCTATTACTTAGTCGTCTTTACGCGCTCAGTGGTTAAAGTCGCGCTACAATCAGACACCGGCGAAGAGAGCTCGAGAAGCGTATAGTTATATATAGCACCGCTAGTAGTACAGCTATACGTATTGGGGAACGTGAAATTAGGTCTTTTGTATATAATGAGTTCGGAGATATGAACGCGCGGCGTGTGTGCTGCTTGTTCGAGAGTATGTAATCTGCGGAAGGCTGTGATTCGAAATCGACTTTCTCGAAATACATGATAACTTTCGTTTCTCGATAACCGCGTACACAGCTGATGATTAAACTATAATTGTATAGAACGGAAAAAAATGCATCTTCTTTATCATCGAAAAAGAAAATTGAAAGAAACAAACGAGGCAATTCGAATGCGAACAAATTAGAGAGCGAGAGAGATGTGTGCGCGGGAAATGGTCACACCACAGAGAGCAGCACCGCAATGTCAATACTCGCGGTGGAGCTCAGCAGAGAGAGAGGCCATTGAGACTTGAGCGGGACTCGGTTTCCCGTTTGGCTTCGCGTATAATTATACGGGAAAGTGTGCCTCTCGTTGAAAAGTAATCAATGGCTCCCCGCGAGAGCTGTAGTTAAAAATTATCGAGTCGATAAAAAGATCGACTATTTAGAATCGGTCTACACAATTATACCTTCAATTTGTGCGGCGATTAAAAATCACGCGTTTAGGTGAACATCAGTATTCTTTTTTCCTGTGGTTTACTTTCCGCTCGCAATGTCAAAGCTCTTATTACATTCGAATTTCCCGCTCTCAGACTCTTAATATTGCATGAGACGACGTTATTGTCGCGCCACACTGTAGTAACGACACATACGTTTGAAAGTTTAAAACTTCGTTCCCGTGGACACGTGTGACGATTGCTCACCTGCAATAAAAGCTGCTCAAACTTTCACGATCATTACCAGCCGCGTGTAATGTCTCTATTCCCGCTTAATATAGCCATAGCTCTTGGAGGTGGTGCGAAAAAAAAGTGCTCGTGTTCGCCTACTCCTTCCGATCGATGAACTCCGAGCTTAAAAAGGATTGCGTCGTGTGCGTGTGTGTACGTTTCAGCGAAAGAAATGCGTATATGTGTATGCCTACTTTCCTCTCTTTCTCTCTACACCTTAACCTCGTTCGCGCTCGTTACGATAAATAATTTTTACCCTCCGCGCGCTCTCTCACTCTAGTACGTGCAATATTAATCGGGTCATGAGCTATTTAAAACACCTTAGCCCGACGGGGTAAAAAATAAAGAATAAGCTTGCTCGACTTCAAAAGCTCTCGTCAGCCTAAAGACAACGGCCTCCAGCTATATACTGGTATATACACGCGGGCAAGAGTAAACGAACTCTCGCGCGCGGGAAAAATAATTAACGACCAAGCTTCGCCAGCTGTGTATTATATACACGAGTTTCGTGAGAAGATGCGGTATATAGGCATGTCTGTATTATATACACGGAAACGGCTCGTAAATACGTCAGTATAGTGAGAGAGAGAGGGTGAGAGCGAAAGAGAGAAAGGAATTTGCAGCAGCAGCAGCAGCAGCAGCGCGCATTTGCATCGATCGAGCTGCCTCGTATATAGGTGTGCCGGACGTCTTTTTCGCGCGCGGTTTCTTTTTTTCCTTCCGGCGAGTAGTGTAGACTGGAATTATTGCTTGGGGTGAATGCTCGAGAGGCGGAAGAAGTAGCTGTACTTTCTGCCGCAGTGCGTTTGTTTCGTGCGTCTTGGATCGATGTATGGGCTTTTCTTTCGAGACTATGATGCTAATGCTGGATTAGAGGCTTTCGGATATTAGGTGTGTTGCGGCGGCGGCGGCGGCGGCTGGTGTATTGAGAGGTCGCGTATGCTGATCGATGAATAATTTCATCGGAATATAGAGTTCAAGTTTAATTAAACTATATAATATGCGGTCACTCGCTGCGTCGAGCAAATTGTTCACTTCGGAAATTCGGATTAAAGGCTGAATTCACTCGTCGCTGTTCTTTATTTTACCCGCAGCTACGTGTAATCCGACTGTTATATCTCGTGTAGAAAAGAACGATTCCGAGTTTAATTAGTAGACGTTCGGAATATCTTTCCTCCGGGAGTAGAATTTCATAATTAAACGCTTGATATTAAATTCTACATCGCATTATTACCCCCCGGCGCTCTGACAGAACAAACATCATACGACTGTATATGTATATATATAGAAAAGCAAAAATTCTAGAGAGTCTCCTTGACGGTGCCCGTCAAAGTCTCGATGCGCGCAATTGACCTTGTCGGAGAGGGGAAAAATTCCAACTGCACCAGTCGCCCACGCAGACGCGATTCATTATACACAAGGCGCCGCTCTGACGCGGGGACAGTAGTCCGAATATGTGCATAAGGCGGCGAAAAGTGTGCCAGCGCGCCGGAGTGAGATCGACGTTCCATTTTTTTTTCTCGCGTTAGCACACTCTTTTTTCAACTCTATATATGCATGCGTGTATATGTAGAAATAAAAAATTCACTTCGGACCTTTTCTATTTCATTTTATATGCTAAAAACTACTGCGCAGATCGTAACTTTGCGCCTGTAAGTCTAAACATATTTTTCATAAATGAAAATAAATCCATTTTTTTCAAATTGAAGCTTTTCCGCCCTACTTTCTTTTACGAATAATATATTTCGACTTTTAGGAGCAAAGTTTAAAGCCACCTTATTTACACAAAAAATTTCGACTTTTTTTCTTCATTTTTTGTTACACAATACAAGATAGAAAAGATCCGGAAGCCGAAGGGTAAACCAAAATTTTCGAGACTCTGGGGCCCTCGTAGTATTTTTTTTTCCGTAATATACGTGTGGCGAAGATCGATATGTATATATATATATATAGGAAAATTAAACGCAGAGATAAGATTTCGGGAGAAACTCGAGAGCGAGAGATTTATGCGAGAATGGTTTAGTTCGCGTCGGAAGAGATTTAGAGCCCGCAAATGTCGATTCGAGTGGAAGTAGCGAATTTTTTACCGTCACCGCGAACGAAGCTTAATGCGATGATTCATGAACTGACTCTCTGAGAGCGTTACGTGAAAATTAGATCGTTTTTTTTATTTTAAGTATACGTATACTTATAATATCTGCAACTGACGTGGTTTCGGTTAAATTTATGCACGATGGTGCAGAGGAAATGTGTGTGTAATCAATTAAAGTTTTAAATTATGTAATTGCTCGGCCAAGTTTCAGCCGCCAGCACAATTAGTCACGTAGACGCTTCCGCGCCAACTCACACGAAAATATATGTATACCTCTTCGCAGCGCTGCGCCGTCGACCTACTTCATAACTGCGTGAAACGTTATTATTTTGGTAAATCATCGCGATTTCAAGAAAACTGAGAGCTTCGTACTTTCGCCGAATCGAGCGTCTGATGCACAATTCGATCGAAATTATGTACGATTAAGTAGGACTGTGCGTTATAATACAAGACCACGAAGTTTTTCATACTTTGCGTGCTTTTCTTTGCCACTGGAACGTATACTGAGGTACCGTGTGAGAAAAAGCTGACGGGTTAACCCATTTACACTATACTATATTCCGAGACAAAAAATAAGTGGTTAATAATCGAGCAAATACGAAAAGGAGCTTTCATAAAACACACGCACGAAGATCGTTAACAAGTCACGACTAATAGGATCTCGTGCATAAACTGTTGCGTCTGACTATACGACTACTCGTACCACTTGTTCAACCAATCCAGCTCATTAGAATACCAAGGATATAAAATTAAACTCCGCTCGCAAGAATGTTGCACAGTATATACTAATACTAAAAGCTACAACATACACACACACACACACACAGAGAGAATTCCTTATCTCACAGTAGGCTAATTGAGAGCGCGATGCAGTACCACGCAGGCGACTGCATTCCGGAGCAAAGCTGCAAAAATTCCAATAAAAGCACAGCGCGGCGCACGGCGAGCGAAGAATCCCTTTATCATCGGTTAACTAGCCTGCACTTATAGCCTTCCACCTACTTTCGACTCTCTGAGCTTTCGACCCCTCGTGTTTGCACTTTCAAAAGAGCGCGCGGTGAGAGGAACAAGTATGTGGGTGTATACTACTCTATATGTATATACTGACCGAGCGCGTGCGTCGGTTACCGCACTGCGGCGCCAACGGTGTGCTACTACGCGCTCAGGTAACTGAGATCTGTGTGTTGGGAGCTTTTGTTTACGAGCAGGATGTAACTGCATCTAGTTGATTTTAAGAAAAATAATCTAACCGAGCGAACTATTCTGTATGTCGGGAAATAAAAAGAAAAATGCGACTGTGTTGTGAGAGAGAAATAGAAGCAAGATTGCCTGTTTTGACGCAATAACGTCATATATACGTATGTGAGGTGCGTCTCACCTCCGCAGTTCCCGGGGTCGTGGCGTAACCGAATTAAAGCCGCAAGCTCCGGAAATAGCCGGAAATCAGCCCGAAATAAATCGGGCCCGCGAGAAAATCAATGTTCACGCATCCTTTGAAAAATTCACAAACTCTCTCTCTCTCTCGCAGTTTTTAGCACAAGACATCTAAAAATAGAGAGAACCAGATTTCCCAGAGACTTTTTCACTTTACGACAGGCGAATTTTTCGCGCAGCGCATAAACCGGCTTGAAATTCATTAAATATTTCACGAGCCCGCAAGAGCGGACCATAAGCGGATGATGAATTTTAATATGCATAGAGATTCGTTTCGCTTATATACTTTAAAATTCAAAAGTTCGCGGTGTACAGAGTTTTACTACGTCTTTCTCAGAGGTCGACGTCTCGAGAGCGAAGTCTAATCAACATGCTACTGCAGCAAACTTAGAATGAAGGCCGGCCGAGAAATTGTCTCGAGAGACGCGATTAAGAGGGCCCGAGCGTTAATACCAATTTCCTTTGACAAGCGAAGAGGGATGATCGCCGGGCACTAATTATCGTCCAATTTGCCGTACCGAGTATATACACACACGACGCTTGACAGCAGAGTTCAACGTATGGCTTACATATGTGTGTGTGTGTGTGCGGTGTACCTGTGGCTCGGATTAATGACTCGAACGAATGATTAGTGGCTCGCCTATGGACGTGTAAGTTCGCCGGGCTTCTTGGAAGTCTGCCCAAGTTCGAGGGACTTGGCTTCATCGGTGCTGTGTGGCTTTGAATTATTTTAATGAGCGTTAATTCGAGGAAGCTTTGTAGTGTGTGCCTTGCTTTTCGGCAGAATGTTACAATTCCTCTAATTTGAACTGAATCATCATGTGTTTTTCAATTCGTTTTTATACACGAATAAAAAATATTTTCTCCTTGATAACGAACTTACGCTCAAGTAGAACATTCCGGGTATGGTATGGACTCGCTGTTAATCGTTGAAACCGGTTTCGAACTTGTGTATACTCCGCATTTATATATAATACAACTTGAGTTTGATAAATGCATCCGCCGATATTTTCCTGTTTACGCAGATTGATGACTGGCGGTCGATCGATTAGCCTTTAGAAAAAACACGACATTCCCGTCGATATATCGACGTTTTAAAATGATTAATTTTCAATGAATGTCTCGCACAATCCGGCTACACGATTATTGCAAACGCCATCATATAAATTACTTACAGTCATATATTAATTTTAGATTTATTCAGACAATAAAAGCTAAATTAACAACATCGATATACAGGGTTCGCAGAACAATAATATCATAATCGAGACCGCGACAAATTAAGCACAAAGTCTATAGAGCAAAAAAAAAAGCATTCGCGATTTCTAATAAAATACTCATAAGATCCTTTCCATATCGTCGTCAAATATCAATGAACACACAAAGGCGCCTCGGAAAAATCGACATCGCGGACGTAATCTCAACTATGTCACCGAGAGACTTTCATTCATCAATAAATACTGTATACACGTACATCCGCGCGCGTAACAGACTATACAACGCACATAGACACGACCCCGTTAAAATTCATTCCCGGTCTCTCGCGGTGTCTCCTCGTTCCTTCTATACGTCGTTACACCCCAACGGCGCTTCTATAATGCTCGTCGTCGTATAAAAATGGCTGTAGCGGTAATCTAAAGAAGCAAAAGTATAGAGTCTTCCTTCACATGTTCAAATACTAAAAAAAGCAGTCATCATCCTTCAGCAGCGCGATAAAATGAAACTCCAAAAACATGCATTACTCTCGCAGCATCCGAAATGCACTCGAGGGCGCATAAAAGTCAGCCTATATACTCTCCTCCATCAGCAGAGCCCTTGACTCGGTAATTTTTACTCCGCTACTATCCCAACACACACACATAACGTCGACTGCACAGCAAGCGAGCATAACCACAGCAAGCGAGTCCGCGCATATTGCGCCGGTTATTAAAGCTCGCGCGCCGCCTAAGCTAGCAGTAGTAGCAGCAGCACACTATAGCAGTATAGAGCGCGTGCTATTGCCCCACTTACACGAGCGGCCGGCCCGCCGCAACGAGAGCACATAACGCGAGGAGTAGCTAGTCTATACCTTATATACCTGGCTGATGCCTATACGCGGTGGGGGGAAAAAAGAGGCCGAAGGTCGCAGTGCGCGCTTTTCCTCCTCCTCTCTCTCTCTCTCTCTTTCTCTGCTGGCTTCTTAAATTAAACTTGAATGCAGGCGCCGAGGCGACCGAGATTTTTCCTGCATATGCGTTTGACTCTCCGCGTGGCGGAGTCTCGAGAGAGAGGACCGGATTTTTCTTTTGCTCTCTCGGTTTTTTTTTAAATTTTTTTCTGAATTTTTCAACGAACGATAAAAATTTTGACGTCGTTAATTAGAGACGTGAAAAGAGCGAAAGAATCAGCTCTTAAGAGGTTTAGTGAAAATTACTCGTGATAATAACAATAATATCGTAATAATGATAATGCGCCTACTCGCTCATTTCAACGCGGCTTTTTGTTTGCAGGGCGAGAGGAAAGCTCGTTTCTCTGAGCAGGGTAAATAAGGCCGGATTAAAGTACGTTATACGCCGAGAGAGAGAGAGAGAGAGAGAGAAGGAAGCTCGCAAGCGCGTGCATGTATATATATATGCACATATACATATATAGGCAGGCACTTGTTACGGCGGCATGCCAAATGTCATAAATTTTCCACGTTAATATACGTGAGCTTGTCTCTCTCTCTCTCTCTCTCTCTCGCTCTCTCTCTCGGCGGTAGTCAGTCGTATACGTCGGCTTCATAATTGCGACGTGATGTATTTTATAGGGCTGCTTCTGATGGGGAGTTTCGAGCTGTTGCGCTATTGCAGCTAATTAATTCGACGATTTATACTGCACGCCAATTTTGCATAAGTCGAAGTACAGTTTTCGCTACTGCGTGCGTATATGCACGTATTGCATATATATATATATGTTTTTATGCAAAGGCGCAGTAGTAAGAGTATAGAGAGTGAATTCGCGCTTATAATATTGATATATATAACCTATAACGTAGAGACGTGCGGCGAGTGTCGAGTTTCTCGCTGCATTGGCTGAGTTTCAAAATATATTAGGCGAAATTTGTATTGGGAATTATTCATGGGAAGCTGCGCGCGAGAGAGAGCCATATAAGCGGTGTATATATATATATATATATATACGCATATACGGTATATAAACGAGAGAATGCGGACAGCGCGCGTAGGAAAATGCTCGCTGCGTTCTTGACACACCGTCGGCTGTATACGATATATATACGTTGCCTGAGAACTGAAGTGTATATGCGAAATCGTATGCATAACTCTTGAACGATAAAGTTTTGTGGAATAAACGTGTCCATGCGCGATTATTGTTATTATTATAAACTCGTGCGATTGTGTTATTCGAATTTTGACGAGATTTTAATGTATTCGAGCAGTGAAAACATCCGAGTTTGGTCAGACGCGTAATAGTGATGTGGAAATAGCAGTAATGAATATAGAGCTATACTTAAATATAAAAACGCTGTCCTACGGCAATTCTCGCAAAAAACAACTCTCGATAATCCGGAAGAAATAAAATCAAGAATTTTACGGAACTTCCATTCACCAAGTATACATACATCATATGCACAGTAAAAGCTTCAAAGCAGGTCGAAAGCTGAGGTCAAAAGAACGTCGCGTCGCGGTGTCAGCACATATGCAGGAGTGTTAAGTCGAGGAAAAGGTGTATATATAGTATTCGAAACGTCGAGCTCCTTAAGTTTGCGCGATATATGCAGGCGTTCCACGTGTGTGCGGCGCGAGAAGTAAATATTGGCGAAGGTTTGCACGGACAAAAGGGACGACGCTGAATATTTCAGCCGTAGTGAAAACAGAACCTCGTCCCCTCGAGCGACTTGCGACCTTACCATCCGACTCTAGGTTTCTCTCTATTTCTTTTTTTTTCTCTCGTTGCATCGAGCGGCCAGCTAATACTGGATTTCAATTTCCGGAGGGAATCTTTTATTTACCATAGCTTTTTGCGCGCGCGCGGATATTTCGCTCGGACGAATATTGCGGCCGGTTTATTAATGTGCTCGATTTTTCCGTGCGAATGGCTTTTCTGGAAATCGCTTTAGCCCCCCCCCGCCACTACTGCCTTGGAGAAATTCGCACTGGAATGGAGCGTGAATTTTTCATTTCTCGCTAGTGGCGCGCATTGCGCGTAGGTGTATAGTTTGTCATGCAGAATTTTTTGGCAGGTATATAGTAGCTATATGAACAGTCTGTAACTTATTTCGCGGGAAAATATTAGTGCATTCGGTGTAGTATTATGGTCATCAGTATCCTCGAACACACGAAATTAGAAAAACTAAGCTGCCATAAGAGAGAAGCTAATTATTCCCCTTTGTCTCTCCTCGACGTAATGTTTTTCCTCAACGGTATACCGTATATTTTTTTAAACGAGACGACGACTCAACGGCCCGTGGAAACGTCCTTTCCGAATGCCGGTATAAAAAAGCTACTGCACACCGGGTGCCAAGATTCGGCTACTATCACTATATACAGTATATATAGCTGTAGCAGCGAAAGCGGCGGGAAGAGGACGAGAAAAAGGGGTAGAACTTGTCAAGGGTAAAATTGGGCGAGGTTGAGAGGATGTGCAGCACCAGCTCTTTCCCTCCGCTGCTGTGTTGACTTATTCGCTGTGTTTTAAAGTGACTATAGAGAAAGACGGACGGACTAGTGTTTATGTAGTCTTTTTACATTAGGGGACGGTTTCTTTTTTTCTTTTTGTCTCTGTCGAAAGTGCAGAAAAAGAGAGAAAGAGACGCGTCGCGGAGTATTTTAGTCGACTCCGTTTAATTTCATTACTTTATATACCACGTCGAGTTTTCTCACTTATATATAACTCGTATTTATATTCGGAACATGGCGAGTTTCATAGAAAAATTGACAATTTTTTGTTGCACTACATTTTATCAAAATCGTACAGTAAACTTTGTGTATTTCCCGAAAAGCCGTCAATCATCAACAGAACAACAAAATATCGCAGTACTCGGCCTATTCTCATTCAATGTCCCAAGTTTCACTCATGCAATTTTTCTCCAACGCAACGAACTACAAGCAACCACAGAACACATACTAAACCCCAAGCCAAACTTGCTATACAAAGAGGTAGAAAGTTGGCCCGCACACTTCTACACTCGCGCTAAATCTTGTACATTTCCAGAAAATAAAAGAATCATCTCAGCCGCAACATTCCAGCTCGGAATTATCGAGCTCCCGGCAATTCTTCGTGTAATCTTTCCTCGGTACTATAGACGCCTACGTGAGCCGAATTTCCAGCGCGGTATCATATAAACTCGCCAAAATTCCAAGTTGCAAGAGAGTATAGAGCTCGTCGTTAAAAAATTCAACGCCAACAAGCTGCAGCCGCCCAGTAGTATACACACATAGAGAAGAGAAAGAGAGATGGAGTTTCCTCGCATCCCGTGCATATTTTATCTCGTTTCTTCTTTTTTCTCGGCTTGGCAACGACGACGCCAACAGCGTCTGTCGATGCGAAATGCGCGCTCGCCTTTTTCGACAAACTATGCGCGACGTTTATCGACCAGCGCGAGCCGACTTTGTGTTGTCGAGTGGCGAAAGATAACGGATATGTAGAGAGAGCTTGTAAGAGGCGGTCGCGGCGAGTCGAGAGCTTGAAATTTATAAAATTCTACTTGCGGAAAGAGAGGCTGGGAGGGAGGGAGGAAAAGAGGATTGACAGGATGCCGTGCTGCTCGAGACGCTGAGTTATGGAATTCGTTCGATGGTAGATATTTTGGTATATAAAGGGAAGTGCAAATATTATTATTTTGTTCCGTATACTATTCCTGCAGATCGATATATAATTAACGTTTTGTCGACGAGATTATTGCTGCCCTAATTGAATCTATTCCATTCCCGAAGTAGCTTGAAAGGAAAGTAGGTCAATGCGGTAATCCTGCATAAACAATCAAAATCGAATTGCATAATATATTCCAAACGTACGCCGTACTTACACAAGTATATCATGCCTCGAAACAAAGCCGGCGTAATCGAGCGACACATCAACATGCTCCCTTCGATCCCCTTATCATTATGATATATCCGAGGATTTTCACTCGTAAAAAGAAACAACACTTTGTTTCCTTTGTCGCGCGTATAATTCCTGAGAGAGAAAGACGACGATACTCTCCCGGCGTGTGTAGGTAACATATAACGTCGCAGATCCTCGACGCGCATCAAACATTCACGCGCTGCTCGTCATAATTGCCAGGTGTATGCAGCCAGAGTGTATACAGTGTCCCAAGGGCTTCGCCGAGAGGCGCATCCCTCGTGAATTTTCTTCGCCGCGATTGATCCGATGGTTGCTACACACACACACATACACACCTCGTGAGAGACTCGATTGGCAGGTGCTGTATAAATATGTGATGAACCGATGCGTTGAATATGTGCCAAAAAATGTGCGTCCGTTGGGAGAGAGGAAATTATACGCGCGAATTTATTTTTTGTATGGTCGGGAAATGAAATTGGCGAGATTGCTTTTGACCGCATGGATGTAGAACACGTGAATGAACGCGCTTGTATGTAAGCAATGGATGTTTGGAGTTTTAGGCTGCCATTTCTCATTATATGAGACGACCTATATATTCGCTGTGGATCTATCAAAGTCTATATTTACACTCGAAGAAGAATGAAAATAGTTCTGAGAGAAAAACAACATTTAACTTGATTTAAAAAAAATCATAGAGGTGCTAAAAATGATTCTCAATTCACCAAGACTCGTATAAAGGGCAAATCAAAACGAGCGAAGAAATATAAGGGAACAGCTCGCTCGCGCGTAAAAAAGCATTCCGTGAAAAAGCTCAACATCGACGAGTCACACGCATGTAGAACGTAGGACGACGGCCTCGTTTGGTGCATTGTGCAGCAGCAGCAGCAGCTATGAAAAAAAGGAAAAAACGCTGCGAAAAAGAAAAAAAACCAGCGTATTACGGAAAGAGAGAGTAAAAAACGAAGCCCGAGTGTCAGGTCGGCACTTGCTCTGCTCATTAATGCGCGTGCGATGCAGCACTGAATTGCGTGTGCGCGTTGCGTACCTCTTTTTTTTTCCTCTCGACCTCACTCGGTGCTATGTTTTTTTTTTTCTCTATTCCGTTTCGACTTTCACGTGTCTGTGTATGCAATTTTTTGTGCGCGAGAAGGTGTGACGAGATTCTCGCAGCTTTTGTCCCGTTTCTACTTACAATATATACCTATCATTTGGATTATTCTCAAGATGAATAGATGCTTATTATAAAATGATACACATACAGATATCGAAAGTAAATTTCAGCTCCGTCTCTTTTATCGAATGTAAATCGCATTCGGTAGAATCTCAGCCTACATTTCCTTAGCGCAGCAACATAACGTAGCTGGAGAGAGAGAGGAGACACACATACAAAAGTCTCTGCGCTATAGTATATTATACGACGACGGATGCGCGTCGTGCAGCTCCAGAAAAGCGTTTCTTTCCTCAAAGCGCATGCATTTACAAGGGAATCACTGTATACGATTTTCACCACTGCCATATACATACACACTCACATACACGTATATAACCGCATATAAAGTGTGTCGCGAGAAGAGAGTCTTTTCATCGATCTTCCCGAGCAAGCTTTTGTGTGTATGTACCTATATATATATACCCTTTAGACACTATATACTGCTGCACGCAGAGAGCATTCAAAATGACTGGATTATACGTCGTCTTCGAATGCTATGCGTTTATCTCGAGATGTACTTTTTCTCGATATACACTTGTTTTCGATGCAGCTGTACGCGCGGTGCTTATCTCGGATTTTCTCGACCGCGCTGCTTTGCTATATAGCTAAAACGTTTTTACGAGCGAGCTTTTCTCACTCGTTGGGTGTATATAAATGTATACACGGCGATTACGTCGTGTAATGGGTTATCGGAAATTTATACTGCCGAGAGAGCTGATGTTGATCGAGATCGTGCTGGGAAAGATCATTGAAGAAAGGACAAACAGTCGTGGTAAACAGCTTATAGTTTAATTAGTTTGCGGTGAGACGAACGTCGCGATAAGCTCTCTCTCTTTTTTGTATACGTTGGTGCTAAAGCTGGGATTCATCCGTTGTCTTAAAGCAATGTGTACACGGAACTTTTACGACAGTTAATACGCTTTATTAAAAGTGTAAAATCAGCTAAATTTAACTTTTATAGACTTCATCGTCTTTTAAAAAAAGGATAGGTATATACATCTCGATTTAAATTCCAATAAAGAAACATATCCATCGCGCGCACGCATCGTAACACGACTATATACACAATAGAACCCAAGTCTGTATAGTATATATCGTACGCAAACAGCCGTAAAGACGAAGGGTGACGGGCCGCTTAGCCTCGAGTTTCTCACCGAGATCGCGCCTAATTGACGGGCGGCGCGTTGCGGCTGATGCTGCCGTTGAATGTAACGAGGATGAGATAGTATACGTATACGCCAAGACAGACAGACAGACAGACGCACGGGAAGCTTGCGTTTATAAGCGTCGTATATATGTATGTGCAAAACCACGGGATATGATGATGATGCATATGCTTATATTCACAGGGTGTTTGGATTATATTATTATAAATGATGCTGATTAGATTTGTCGTTTGATTTATTTGTTTCTTACTCGGGAATATAATAATGCACTTTATATCTCGGTCCTCAAAACTCTCAGGAGGGAAAACAAATGATCAGCAGCAGCAGCAGCGCGACGTCGGCAAATTGAATAAACTTTCAGCACCGAGCGAGCTCTCGAGCGTTTTTACAAGAAAAACTCTCGTAAAAACTCCAACATCGTAAAAACGTCGTGACGTCTCGTTTTACTTCTTCGTTACACGCGGGGTGCCTGGAAAAAATGGCTCGGAGGTAAAAAAAATAAATAACTCGCGGAACCTGCATTAAAAACTGCAACTATGTATAGCCGCGCGCGTATAACTCGACGTTAAAATTAGACCCATTTGGAGGTAAAATATCCGGGTGTTTTATATATTAGGTACTATCTATAGTAACGTCTCGTTACCTCAGACAGTTCGTATGTTCCTTTCTGTGTGTAGCCTCAACGGAAAAGTCTCGAAAAGAAGTTTGAATCGTGATTTGTCTTAATACAGACTCCGACGCTCGAATTAACGACGTGGCTTTGTTGTGTATATATTATATCGTGGGAGAGGTGTGCGAATGATTCAGTACGCGGAGAATTAAACGCGCGTTTAATGTGTAGAAGGAAATCTGAGAGTAGACACTGGAGATTCATAATCCCCTCGTTTGCGACATGCTTTTTTGAAAAATTCTAACTAGGTTTGCGCGCGGAAAACTTTTTTCGAGCTGAAAATACGAGCGCGTATATGGAATTATAATTTTACGCCGTGGAAAAAAAGAGCTCGTTAGAAATGATTATGCGTAAACGAGTCCGCAGCAAACTGAGACAAAAATCCAGCCAACAACAACAACCACAAACAAACAAACAGCGTTGGCTCTAGTTTCCCAAGCGCGTATGCACACGTATGAGCGGACAGTTCGGAAAGCCGCAGGCGAGCGTAAATCATGTAAGACGCACGTCGACAAGATTTAATAACTCCTCTCGCGCGCAGACGCAGAGCCAAGGCAAATATATAATTCAACGCGGGACTCTCTCTCTGCGAGGATTTAAGCGCGTTCATGCACTCGTCAAACTTATCCTCGAAACTAGACTATCTTAAGCCAGCGAAATTATAGCGGTGCTTTGTACTGATTCTAATAAACTTGTCCCTCCGGCCAAATTGGACTAAGCACACGAGGGTATATATTAATCCGTAATTACGAACCCGGATCTAAGTGTACTTGAAGCTCAGTGTGTGTATGTGTGTGTGTGTGTGCGCGAAGAGCGACAAAACTCGACTTTCCACGTGCCAAGTTCGTCTCTCGCTAATAGGATCGGGACTAGATAAATATCCTAATTGTAGACTTTACTTTGTGTTTCAGGTGAGTTGCTGCTGAGAGTTTATTCAACTTTCACGTGAGTTTGACGTTATACTTTACTGAAAAATAAATCTTTCGGAACGGTATACTATAATGCGCTGCAATATTATTATCAATAATGCGACGCGTAACGGTGAAATGGCCGTAATCCATCATAGGATTTAAAGTTATTGTTTGGTGTGCAAACGTATTTGTATATTATCTCTCGGGGCGCGCAGAATATCCGCTCTTAATTCCTGAATAAAGTTTCGCCCCTTATTCCGAAATACACTATTAATCATTATTCAAAGTATTATATAGGTACCCTTATTAATCCACTCGCTTCAGAACACTATATTCGAAAGTATGCAAACAAAACTGTTACATACACACTCTCAGACATTCATCCTCTCTTTCTCTCGTTTTCGAGCAACACACGAGTACAATATGCATATATATATAGGATATGCAAGCAAGTTCAGAAGCCCAGAGAGCACGTAGCCTCTCTCTTTCTGTCTCACCTGACCGCGCAGAGAAGAACGCGTCGTCTAAAAGTCATGCGCAGAGTCTCACAAAGAGCCGAGATCCGGCCTCGAGAGGATACCAGCGCTCTGTGTCTCTCTTCCCTCGAAAGCGAGAGAAACGATCGGCGGCCTCTTTGTCCTCCGCGCCGCGTTGGTGCAGCAGCTATACAGAAGTGGAACGAAGGACGGCTGCTGCTCTGAATAGAGCTCTCTGAGAGGAGAAAAAGGACGGGAGCATTATCGCTCGGCCAGACGCGCGCGCGACGCCAAATCGATATTTCGCGGTTGCAGTGAGAGAGAGACGACGTAAGTGCTCCTATATACCGTATACGCTCTGCTGGCCTTTATTTGCATCGCGAGGCATTTTATTGCGGGGGATGGTATCCGGGATTTTTGGCCAACCGAGAGCGTAGTCTGGCTTCTTTTTATGCGAGAGATTTTCCATTGGGGATTTCGAGCAGCTGTCGGCGATTTCCGATCGTCTGTGTGTGGCTTCGATTTTGGAGATGCGTTATTGGATTTTCCAGAGGCTTGTGTTTTCCTGCGAAATTTTAGTGGGAGTATAGCTGAACGTTGAAAACGCGGCGTCCTGAGGAAAGTTGTTCTAAAGGAAGACCAAAAAAGACTCGACTTCATTAGCCGGAAATGTGTAATTTTAACTTTCTCAAGTAGAAAGGGAAGGAAAACGTTTGCACAGAAAACGCTCGGATATTTTTCTGACTTTCAGCGGGTATAATAGTGTATATAGCCTTTTTCCAGACTGCAGCCACTTAAAAATTTTCGGTATATATATACCTACACAGCTCTTTCCCTCCATGTCGTCGTACTTCCTTCCAGCCGGTCTTAAAAGAGGAATATCGTTAAACCTAATAAGAACGAAAAGATACTCCTTTCATATACCACACAATTCCTGAGTATAATTAAGGAACTTTTCCCGCTCAAATGATACCTCGCATTATTTGTCTTAAGTTCCCGCTCGTATTCAAATTTATTTCGCGCCACAATATACATCCAAATAATTAAAAAGCAGCTATTCTACCAAAAAAACACGCGTCTCTCGCATTTTAGTTATTGCGTCGGTCTTTCAACCGTGACTAATCTGATATTTCTGCTCTTTCCAATCGGTTTAGTCGTAGGATATATATATATATATTGCTCTTTTGTCTTCCACATAGGCGGGCGCGAGCTGCACGTCCCGCGTTTTTGCGATTCCATCTCTCTCCGCAGCGCGCGGCGTATTCTTTGATCAATTTTTTACACGCAGCGTTTTATTTTTTGCTGTCGACTGTGTATAGCGCGGGTGCAGATGTCGTGAGGTGATAAAATTCAAATTGAAGCGCGCGCGCATGCAAATTTGAATGACGGAGATTCCGGTATGACGCCGAGGGATTAAGCGGCAGGTGTTCGCTCGACGAATTATTTTACGCTGCTAGTATAACAATGAATATGCTGATTTTCCGTTTCAATGGCACGACGACTCTCTGCGCGCTAACGTTTATAGCTATAATACCTTATATACAGGTATATCGCAAAACGCGGAGGATTTTCCAAAGAATAATTTGTGCTTTTTATTATTACGGCGCACGCGCTCTCGTAAATTTGAAAATTAAAACAGCAGGCAACTGCGCAAAGACAAAAGCTGCAATATTTACCCGGCGGCTCTCTGTGAGGAAGAGAATTTAATTCCTTGATCCCCTCCTATAAGAGCTTGAAAATTCATATTTTCGTTTATATAATATACGGCGCCGCGGGTGCGACGAATTTGAAATTCATTTTTTCCCGATGAAACTTGACCCACATCCATTCAGCCGTCTCTGTTTGTTTTCGTTAGCCGTGGATTATCTGCACGTGTATACAGACTTACACCTCGACGAAGAATCGAATATCCCATTATAACCTGTGGCGAAAGTTCTGTGCAAATGAAATCTCTTATCAATTTCGAATAATACATGCTGTATATTTATAACCCCTTGGTCAGCTGAGATGTCGCGAAAAAAAATGACCGAAAAAACACTTGTATGCGGAAAACAACAACAACTCGCGTAAGCGAGCAGACGCTGTAGAAAAATATCGATATTTTATAAACGCGTTAGCCTTTACCTCTTTACTCTCCTACATATATATCGTGCGAGTATATAAAAATACGGGACGCCAAGCTCGTCGCCTAAGTTTTTTCTCTCGAGTTTTTTTTCGGCGGGATTTATGGCACAGGCCGAATATGAATTGTAAGCGTCGTCGTACAGTATTATTATTATTCATGAGGTTGTTGTGCGCGCATGAGGGTGTATTATATACATATACTTGCGGTGTTGATAAAATAATCGATTTATGATGAAGTGCAAGTGGCGCATATACACACAGAAAGCGCTCTCTGTAAAAAGCTCATAGTCGAGGCGGCTTTGAAATTTTTTTTAGCACTCGCTTTATACGAGGCCGTTTATGATGAGGCTTCTATATTATACCTAGGCGCGCTTTGTCGCTGTATGAATTATTCAGGTAATATAACATTGTATAGTTTTTGACAATAAAGTTTAGTAATAAAAAATATCACTATTCTTAGCACAAAGCTGCGCTTGCAATCTTCGCCTATCCAATAATCAAATCAACAGCTGAGTATTAGTCTGCGCTCAGCGTAATCCTCCTCGAAACGTGCTATTTCTCGCGGTGATTACGCGGGAGAAGCACTTCCGAGAACAAACCGCAGGACGCGACAGTCGTCGAATTGAATTTCAAGAGCGCCAGACATCACGACGCATGGTATCAGTAGTCGAGCTCCGGTTTCGCCCGGACACCGACTGCTGCAGCTGCTCTACTGTTTCGGATATGTTGCACACACGTATATATATGTACGAGAACGGCGCGTTAGCTGTGGAATGATGCTGCTGTGTGTGTGTATGTGTGTATAGCTGAAAGGGCTATTGTTATATGGAGGCCGGCGGTAAACCAGGAGCAGGTTTGATTGCGAGAGATTTGTGGCCGACGGACACTGAGTTATGGGATTTCTTGTGTATAGTCTGTAAAGAAACGATAAGTGCCTTCTTGTATTAATATATACGTAAGATTCGAAATGACCATCTATTAATCTTTTAAATTTCGATCGTTTATAATTGCGATTATATAACTGCAGCCATTTATTATTCAAATCGAAGCTGATATTGAGCGAGAGATAATTCAATTTTCCACGCTACATATACCATTACACCGCGCTGTAATCAATCGAACTCGAATCTAATTATACCTTTCCAAACGACAATACTCGCTGGAGCTTTGCCAGTTCCGCGAGCGGCTATATGAAAAATTCACAGGCAGTCTCGTTAAAAAATAAAGCGTAGTCTCGATGATTTATAGTGACGGTAATAATAATAACTAAAGAGGACCAGTTAAGATAAGCGACGTCTTACACGGCTACAAATTCGACTAATTTCTCGGTAATTCGCTCGCTTGTAATGCTTAATTTCCTATCAAGCTGATGCTGTTGACCCAGAATTGCGAGATATGATAGCACACTGGGTTATGTCAGACACGATATACAGCGCGATGCTGTTTGCCTTCGTATCGATCTTACATCATCGCCTGGAAATTGTCGCCGTTTAATGTGCATGTATATAACAGTATTCGCAAAAAAATGCTATATGCTATGTATAAATCTCTTTTTCAGAACAACCTCTGCAGTTATACTCGAAAACACGATATTCCGTCGTGCCGCGTATATATACACAATCAGCAGAGCCGCTAAAAGCAATATTTCACCGCTCGCACAAAGAGCGCGCGCAGCAGTTCTTTCAAACCGAACTTTCTTCTTCTTCGCTTCGCGGCTCTGTTCAAAGAATGCAACAGGCTAGACTCGGCGGCTTTATAAATCAGCCGTATCACGTGCGCCGCGAGCGTCCTCGTAAAGCACACATCAACGTCATCTTGAAACGCAAGCTCCTGCAAACACCTGAAACCGCAATCCGACGGTCAATATCATTTCTGTGTGTATATACATTCATATACGTGATATAGGTATTACAGTCGTAACTTATACGTGTATCGATATACGGACAGGGAAGCGATGTAAACCGGATAGATATATACCGCGTGAATTTGGACACGTCGACTGCTATTATTGGTATAGCATCTATATCGCTTTGAACAAAAATTATTACTGCCAAAATGATTTAGCGGTGTACGCATTTTTCGCTCTCGGCTTGTTGGCCGATGCTGTCGACGCTTTTGCTTTAATTAAAAATGGCCTCGAGTCCAAGTTAATCCTGGGACGTGCGAGAGATAGAGATGACGGTTGTAAAAATTTACGCTCGATGTTTATTTTCGTTGCGGTGAGCGGATCGTACACACGTGCGCGACTATAATACTGCATGTGTAACCGAGCGAAGTGTGTATGGACGCTTCAAAATGCATGGCTGGCTTAGCTTTTTGTTCGGTGGCTTGTTATTTGTTTTTTTTTTGTCTCTCGTGTTTACGCAGGTATTTGGGGGATATTTTTTAGGGGATGAACGATGAATTTCGGCCAATGACAATTTTTTCATGCGACACCGTAAAACAAATGCATAGCGCTATGCTGTCACACTTTTATTAGCCCTGGTGAGCTGATTGGCTATTATAGTATGTAAACTCTACACTCGGTCTAAAAAAGCCCACAATATACTGTTATGATATTTACTGGCACCTCTACAGCGTTGTGTATCAAAACCTGAACGGTATTTCTATGAAACCTTAAAAGCCTCGCAGCCTCTCACAGCTCAGTAAATCTCGGTATATTATATAACTCGGCTACCTTAGCGATTCTTATCGCGAGCGTGGTCCATCGTCGCCTCAACCCCTCTATTACTTATACGATGTGCGGCGGAGGGCAACGCGTCCCGAAACTACGTGACTCTGCGCATATATATACCCCACTATAATACCAACACACATTGCAGTATATATGTGTGAGCGTGAGAAGCTGCTTATAACGCAGACACAAGAGCAAGAGTGTATGTAAATCACGGTATTATCAAGACCGGGCACGTAGCCAGTAACCGCTCGCTGCAATCATGGCAAAAATTCTCGCCCGGGCGCAGAGCTTTTTTATACTCTCCTCCTCCTCCTGCTCTGGGTGTTATATTACGTGTACGAGATACACAGGCACATACATATATAATACGATAAATGCGCGCGACGACCTTATCCGCGTTGTGTTATAACTACACACTGACATATACTCGCGCGGGAGATTTAAAAATTAAGCTCTGCGCCATTCGTTTCGCGTGTGTGCGTATATGTATTGCAGTGGCACTGCATCTTTCACGGCACGAGACGAAGATTCGGCGAACACGGCCTGCGTATAATAGTGTTGTATACATTTGAAACGAACTAGAGTGTACACATGCATGTGTAAGCCGGTCGAGAGGGCCATAAAGTAAATTGAATCGCGAATGAAGCATTGAGCTATTGTTGCTTTGCTTTTTCCAAGCTAGAATATCCTTCTCTCAAGCTTATTATTATCTGTTTGCGTCGTAATTTTCATTCTGCTAGTTAATACACACACGCGGTAGGTGATTACGCAAAAAGGAGCTTTATTGCGTTACACGGCCGCATTTCACAGGGATTAGTCACAACAGCCGAAATCGATCGCAAAAGCACACCTAAATTAATACATTTACCGCAAGCTGTCGTAGGTATAGTGTACATTATACAAGCGCCTATCTCGCGAGCGCACTAAAAAGGATCATTCAAAGGACTATTAAATGCACATGGATAGAGAGAGAGAGAGAGAGAGGCGCGTTATGCCATATTGCGTGCGCCACGTGTGAGCTTGAAAGCTCGGAAGCACCGGAGGGTCGTTGCACATTTGGATCCGGAGGTGGGAGTGCCGAGATAGGAGGGGCGTTTTAGCGCCGGAAAAAGAAGGTTAAAACCAAGTGGATATGGCGCGGTAGTTGATTTTTTAGTGGGTGACTTGCGGGGGAGAATCTGGGTTGCGTGGGTGGAACGCGTGGAGAGGGTTTTTTTTTCATTTCTTTTATATTTCTACGTAATGTCTTTTAGTTTCCAGATATTTTTCTGTGAGCCAATTTGTCAGTAGAACAAGTATTAAAATTGAGTGTTTGTTTCAAAGACCAAATTCGCCATTATTTATTATATAGAACATAACGACGTAAAGTTTTCAAAATATAACTGTTTCTCTGGATGTTTATATACTTCGAATGAGCCATTTTCCATATTCATATAGAAGAATAATAGTTAACAACAATGAATATTTATAAATAATACCGCAACGTCAATACGGATAATAAAAAACTTCAATCAAGCGCATAAAGCTTCGAAAAATATTCGCAAGCTCCACTCCGAGCTTTTTACTATCTCCATTATTTCTCCCCTATATAAATAACAAACGAAATAGCTTTAAGCAGCGGCTCGTAAAATCTTTACGCACGACTAGAGCAACCCTCTCGCGAACCCTGCTTCTCTATCTATATACTCGCCCCCGCATACGATCTTACGTATATACCCACACACCTCCTTCCAAAATAGCGATGCAGCCAAAAATAAAAGCCCCGCTCTGGAGCAACAGCATAACAGTAAAACGTACATGTATATATACACATCAATATACGGACGGATGCACACTCGGTATACTATACTCAAGCGAAGCCAATCATCGGTGTTTAGCGCGCGAAGATATTTGGCAGGCTTCGACCGGCACGTTTTAGCCGCTCGATTTCGCAAGACTTGTTGCCGAGAGCTCGCGAACTCAACAGGTTCAAAACTACTCATGTGTGTCTCTCTTATATATACTTTCATCGGAGAAATATTGAAAAGCCAACGATAACCATTATATTCATATTGCGCACGTAATCTTGCGTGGGACGAAGTATAATACGCGCGCACGAAGAATGTTATGTATACACCATAAACGCGTGCGTGCAAAGAATCTCGTGAATTAGCTGCTGCTGCAGCTCTCCGTATCTCTGGGGAGAAAAATTATCGCAAACGAGTAAGTGATAGCCTGTTGGCTTGCTAATACATCGCACGTGTATACAATACATATATAGCTCTCGCGAGTATAATCTTCTTTGCTGTAATCCACTTTGTGCAAATCTCCGTTTCAATTGCTTAATCTCGTTTCGTTGATAATATAAGATAAGTGCGTGTGTGTGTGGTATACTTTTTCCAGGAAAACACTCGGACAGAAGTCAGAACGAATTCAACGCGATTTCCATCAGCGAGAGATTTCATTTCCGATTGGTCTGACGACTTTTTTTAATAATATAATACACTTTTTCATGCGCACAAAATGAATTTAATAAGCGATTATAATTCAGCAGTAGCTCAAAAGGCAAACCGTATATAATATCAAAGTCGAGGATCAACAAACCTTCCGATCTCATCAATCCGACTCTTGTAAAAATAGACAGCCGATTCGCAGAAAGAAAAATCTCCGTCGACATACATTTCGTATATATTTATCGCGATCGACCCATTATAAGTATATAGCACGAGCACGACGTTAACACGGGAAGCAAAGAAAAGGAGGAAAAAAAAAACACAACACAGTAGAGTCTCGTACACGGAAGAAAAAAGCTCGTATTATCAGCCATTCTATCTCTCGCTTGCGTGAGTTCGAGATAAGGAAGAAATACACAAACTCGACGCCTTGCGGTCGTGCGTGCTTCGCTGCTGCACAGGTTTTATATATACAGTAGAAAAATGTATAGATATTATTTACGCGACGATTTCGCCGCAATATCAATGCCAGAGTCTCTCTCAAGTGTCGATGGTATAAGAAAATTGCCGATCTGATATTTTGGACGATTTTTCAGAATACACCTGCAATAACACGCGGTATTTTATTATTCAACGTCCGGCATGCGCATCAGGTGTAAATATAAAAAAAAGGACATCACCGCGAGTTTTTCCGCGGAGAAAAGTTCATAAATCGCGTTATATCGGTGATAAAAGTCAACATCAATTCTGAATCAATATTCAGTCCCGAGCGAGCCGTAACCGTTAATACGAGCGAGAGGACACCTTTTTTACGTCTTAACCAATATAATGGAATACACACACTACCATATAGTTGCGTAGAGGGTTTCAGGGTGTGTGTAGCTACATGAAAATCGAACAATTCGTTCGGTCAAACACACCGCGTTTACGAGGATAATAACGTAAAGGAAAACATCATAATTTTCATTAGTCAATTATAAGTCTCGCGTAAAAAGATAGCCGTATAGCCCAGCAGTGGATTTATATAGATTTGAGAGTTCATGCTCTCGAGTAAAAGCCGACTTTACTCGAGGGTATTCAGTGGAGGCAGAGTGATTCATCTCTCTCTCTCGGATTAATATCTGCGAAAAATTCAAGGGGAGAGAGGATTCGTTTCTCGGAAATCAAGGGGTCTAGATGCAGCTTTTGGGTGCTCGATTCGCGATGAAACGGAATGCTTTGAGAGCTCCTCTCGCCTCGTTTCGTTTTAACGGAAATCGTGGAATATATTATATTGAATTCGTTGCTTTTGAAAATCTTATCGCACGCGTGTCTGTATAGAGATAGGAATTTGAATTTTGAGATTTCTCAATCGGGCTTATTTGAAGTATATGAATAAATTAATCTCTTTCGCTAATTGGATCCGAGAAACGACCATCACGACAAATTTATGATTGAAAATTTACATATTTATTACTTCAAAGAATTTTCAGGATGACCAAGTCTAAGCTTCACAAATATAAACTGATCATTAAAAAACACCCACTAATACATATCAAGTCAAAAACCTGCTGCCACTAAGCCTCAAAGCAAACTTCTAACATAGTGCGCCTAACCACCGCAACTTTCCATGCCAAGCAAGAATCAAATGAACCGAGCAAAAGACGAAAAGGAAGAAAACCGCGGCGCGCAGCGAGAACTCGAACAATGTCGTCGAAGCGCGAGACAAAACCGCGACGGAATTCTCCGCGAGGCCGATGATCGATACACAAAAGCCAACGGACTAATTCCAAAGAGCAAATCACCGTTATGTATACAGCTATTATTTCTCTCTCAATGGCGCGGTGTACAATTTTTTAGCCGCACAATTATTTCACGAGTGAACAGAGGAGTAGAGAGACCGTAAAAGACCGTTGTTTTACGAGACGCAAGCTCTAAGATTGCCCCGGAGGTGTATAGCCGCACGCGTATCGCGATAAACATTGATGGCGCTGCGTGTGAGCTAGAATACATTGAAATTTAAGCGCTCCACTTTTATTGCTGCTGACAGTTCACTTTCAGATGGAATTCAGCAATTTCTTGAGGCTAAGTATACCTGCATGGATGTGAGCTGGTCGGTTATTAAATTTTGTTATACGGAAACTTTAAATCTCAGCTATTATAATATTATACGCACACACGCTGTCATTTAATTTGGTTTGCTCTTCTTTTTTTTCTGCGTAACTTGATTACTCTCCGCGCCAGACATTATCCATTATTGCTAATGCAGACACGCTCCTCTTAATTAGGCTAACTTAATTCATGAGGTATTCAGTTAAGAGAGTAGTTAAGTAATATGCCAGACACAGCTCTATATATGCGTCGCTTTCATATCAGAGACACACACAATTCGCCCTACTCGATCCCAGCGGGACTGAAAATTTAATTTCCCAAAAAATCTTCCGTGTATCCCCCAAATCCCAGAAGAAGTTGGAAACGTCAAGACCCTCGTCGCCCCCTGACACAGCTTAATTAACAGCAACGCGTCTTTTACCCATTTTCGAAAGCCACATCAATGCCACGGTTACACACACATGTATATACCTAATATGTGCAATGAAAATTTCTCCATATAATATATACATTTTTTTCAGTCTAAATGTTCTGGGTCACGCTGTGATATAACAAACTGCCCAGAGAGAGAGGTGAATTGATGCGTTCAGTAGGACACTTTAATTAGGAGATAACACATTAATTGGACTGGCGGTAACGAAAAAAAAATATTTTCGTTTAATTACGAAGGTAGGATCACGATAATAAAAAGGGAATCGCGTTTCATGCGAGGCGTTTTAATTTCAATAATGCGGAGGGTCGAGAGCTTTCCGGGGTGAAATTAAAAAATTCGGGGATTACTCGCGGCTCGGAATAAAGGTATAAAAAGAAAACGCACTCTTTGTTCCAGGTGGATTGAGTTATGACGCTTTGTTTGCCCTGCTTTGCCGAATGAAGCTTATCACTGTGAATAACGTAATGAAATATTTATATTATACGAGCTTTGTCATGTTATTCGTATACGCGACACAAAAAACGCGCTTGTTTACACCGAGAGCTAATTCCTTTGAATTAAACCTTGACATTGACAAGCTCGCCAACCGGTAAATCCAGTTAGAGCCCATTATTACACCCATTAAACACTCTCCAAAAAAAAAAAAATCCTAAAAAATTCAAGCCGGTAATCGAGACAGAGGCTATAGCAACTAAATCTCGAAAAACAGGTCCAGCACGTCGCTCGACAAAAAAAAACTGCGAGAAGGGTCGACTATACTGATATCCAGATAGAAAGAGAGTAATCCCTGGAGAGAGAGCAAACAAAGTAGGCCAACCAGCCGCGGGTTAATAGCTCGTCGAAAAACCGACAGAGGATATAATCGAGAGCCGAATTAAAGAATCCGAAGGGAAAATCGATCGTATACGTACGCGTATTTTCGATTTCGAGCAGCTGCCGTCACGGCTTAGCCGCATTGTTTATTAATAACGACGACGTGTATAGCGCTGCGGTATTTAGTCGCGGAACGCTGAATAAATTTTAATGAGAACCTGCAGCTAAAGAAGGGGCTTTCGGAAGCCGCAACGAGAAATTATTGCCCAGGGCGTAATAAAGCGCATTATGCGAATCCGCGGCGCAGCTCTCTCTCTCTCGCGTAGAATCGCTGATTGGACGCGGGGTTTTGTTTATCGTCGTATATACGCGCATGTTATCAAGAATTTTATATCTACCTGAAAATATGTATATTATCTTTTCGGTATAACGTATAACAATATTGCAAGAGACGAATCGAGCAAACATACATTATATATACTTTCGAATCAGATATCCAGCGCGCTGCATTTTTCCTAGCATATCCCCCCTTATCATTCCACATCCATTACATCTCCGCCGACAGTTTAACTCTCCTCGCAAGTTCTCGCGATTATTCCGCGATTAAATAAAACTTACATATAAGAGAAAGAGGAAGGATATATCGGAGTAGATCAGCCGTAGGCGGTGTAATTGTTCCTGCATTGCTGAGAGAGATCCGATCTCGCAGTGAGCGATCAATTTTCCATTTCCAAAGGAACAAACTTTATACCTATCCTCTATAACCCAGCGAAAGATTTAGAGTCGGTGCAGAACGCGCGCGATGGAAACTTCCCTCTTCTTCTTCTTCGGCAGCGGCGGCTCTCGATACCGTTCGTTCTCGCCGCAATTTGTTTTGCTCCGCGCAAGTAGATTGCACCCCAAGAGCAGCACACGAGCAGGATGTAGAATGAAAATAAAGATAGATGGAGTTGAAATAAGAAGAAGCTTGTGTGTCTGCGTGAGAAGAGAGAAGTTCGAGTCTCGCGGGCGAAATTTTTACGTGTGGAATAGGAAAAGTTTGTGTGCAGCCTTTTTTTGTTGTTTCTCACGCTAGTGTGTATACACAGTTGTTCGCGAGAGACGGCGATTTATTGGCGTGATAAATTTTAATAGTACAAGATGCAAGCTTTCTCCTTTTTTTTTTGCTGAGATTGATTGAGAGGAAAACAGGCTTTGTTCTTTTTATAAATGTCTCGCCGTCGGTATTTTTATACATAAAACACAGCTCGTATAACAAAATATTTGCCGCGCCCGGTGAGTAGGTTAGGTATACCTATAGCGAGAGAGAGAGAGAGAGAGAGACGCGCGAGAAAAGCGGAAAAATGCCCCCCGAGCATTTTTCAATAAAGTGCGCGAGAGCAGACGCTGAGAAAAAGCTTCCTCGAACGGCTTCGAATGTATCGCCTCTTTGCAGCGGCTCGAAGGATATAATCGAATTAAATTCGTAGCCGTTCGTTCTTCTTCCTCCTTTTCTCTTTCTCTCTATCTCCCATACAGCTACTTCAGTCGATCCGTAAATTGCGCGTCGGATATCCGACCCCGTTATCTCTTGTATAGATGTGTATACCTATATGTAGTAAGCCAAGTCAGGGGAACAAACGCTTGGCTCGGGCTACTTCCGTTTGATATTTCCCGCGCGAGAGTCTCGAGATAGAGGAGGAATTATGTCTCGTGTATGGAGAGCGGTTTCGAGAAAATACTTCCAAGTTCTTTGTGAAGTATTCGTCGCATTTGATATTCCGTTGTAGGTCGCAGGGAGAAGAAGAGGATTTATTAATAATCTCGATGCCGTGACTTCGTTGCTGGGTTTTTTTGCCAAGGTTGGTTCGGTGAACCTTAGGTATTATATACGCGTAGTTGTGTATACACCTATTCAGATTTCGAAATAATTAATCTTACACCAGCTATCATTTCATCTATTTTATTTCATTTGCCATCTATAACTAGAGGTGTATATATAGAGAACCATATTAATCGTTCGAGGGGAGCGTATTGTTGGAATCGTCGTCGATAAATCAAGCGGAGGCGGCCTCGATTTTTGACGAATGCGACGTCAAAAAATGACAAAAGAACGCCGATCGTTGAAATAAATTCCCCTCTAACAAGAGATATGTAGTTACAGCCGAGCAACAAATGTTTCCTCATATCGTTTCGACTGTTCTATACGTAAAATATCCAAAAACTGCAAATACCAACCAATTACCTGCTTCAAAGTTCAGAGAAGCCCAGCCAACTCTCTCCCTCTGAATTCCTAATTACATCCTGCATAGTTGAAGCAAAAGGCAAAAGTAGCGGCGAACAAAGGGAATAGCCAAAATCCATTCTTCCGTCGTCGAGCGACGCCGTAGAGCGCTGGGAAATTCTCCGAAAACTTCTAAACTCTTCTCTAATACTTGTGTATATATACTCGTGAATAATAACCCAATCTCGAAGCACCTGACGTCAATGCGTCAATCTTTCACTTGAAGCTTAACACATAGCCTCGCGTCTATCTCACAGTAGCGGCTACTCATCCGTCACTACAAGATGTCCCAACGCGTAGTCCTCGTGTTGCTGGAGTCAGCGGATATCGCGTTGCCTCATCTCTTGACACATCCACAAATCAGTGTGTGTAAATACTCGGTTGACTCTCTGGCGAGGGACTACAAGAGTCAGGTGGACTCCAGGGCTGACTGGACCGAAGCTGGGGGAAAGGTAGCGAGAATGAGGAGACACTACCGTGCGGAGATCGGTTTCTGGGAAAAATATCTGAGGAGGTCCAAGGAGTTTTGGAAGAAGAGCGGACATGTCAACGCTTACCTCTGGTACTTTGAGGAACTCGGGACTGATGAGGGGGTGATGATGTTGAAGGGGAAAAGTCCTGGGGATGGCGAGTGGGAAGAGATGCAGGATGGCGACGCTCAAGTTTCTGAGAACGATGACAGGGTAGGTGAGATCTTTGATGGATATATCGAAGGGACGATCTTATGATTGAAAATTTTATCAGTGAGTTTTTTTCTTCAAGTTCACACACTCACACACTAAACATAGTCACAAGAGTCTATATACATATGCATTTACGAATCAGCTTCAATGTAAGTTATTAATCGCAGTGCTCGTGAAACACACGATTATTATACACGAGTATAGACCATATATACGAGCTACTTCAATTAGTGCTCCAATCCAATTAGTACAACTCGAGTGGGGAATTGTATACCTGTCAGCGCGCGTTTATAATTCAAGAAGCATAATCACACGGTTGCAGCGAATCACTCTGCATCATTCGTCGCAATTGAATTTTTCGCGTCAACGAATCTCTGCCAGTACTAGAATAAGCCTATTATATATTTGTCCAGTAGTGTACGCAGCTATTTCATAAATTAACCGTATTATCATCGCGAAAAGCCTCTACCAATCGGATTAGTATTATCGTTATAAATAACACGCAAATTATATCTCCTATAAAGAAGCACTGCAAAACGATTCTCCCTGGTGAAATTTATTCGTGCATCAGCAGCAGAAGTATATACAGCCCATCTCATAAATCCCACAGCTCTCCCCTCACTTTGTTTCCTAATTCTACAAAGCCGTCGTGACCAGCACGCAATCTAATAAGAGCGCCAGATTCAACTTGTTGCGAGGCGGTGGTTTTCGATTTGCGCGTCGCTGCAGCCGCAGCTCTGCAAAAACAGACTCCACTGCACTGCTGCTTTGTGCATCGGTCAGAGCGACTATCGTGAAAGGAGCTTCTTATTGGCACGTGGCCTAGTTTGCGCCGCGCCGGAAATGGAGTTTGCTAAATAACGATTCACTCTTGACGCCGCCGTAGCATCGTAGAGTAATTCAATGCCAGTGTAGAGAGAGAGAGGGAGAGGACTAGTTGAACTGTAGATGAGCTGCCATTGCGATTTATGCTTGTGTGGGATCTTTTGTTTTTAGTTGCTGCAAGTTTCGGGAAAGACGTTTGATCTTGGAATGACTAACTTTGTCACTGTGTTTCAATGCAAAATTTTGGAGATTTAACATTTCTTCTCGTCTCTATATCAATAGAAAGTAATTAATGTTACATTTGCGAGAAGTGTGTTGGAGCAGAATAAACACGGTTTATTTATTAATTATTAGTAATTATATTTGTAACGTATATTAAACATTCAACAGAGCTAAAATGAATTCAATTTAAACGTACCGGCTTATTTAAATTCTATTATTTAGCAGCCATTGATTTCCACGCTAACTGCATTGCTTCTATATCCTCATACATAATTAAAGTCACATGCATATAACCACCATCTGACAATTTCATACGTGATTTTGAATTAAAAATGAACTTATTATACAAAACAACTTACATACATTCACATACCTGGATTCCAATCATAAATTATAAATCACATTCATCACGTACACACAAAGCAATCATCTGCAGCTCTCGTCTCTCACGAGCAATTTTAGACTTATACACCATTAAAATTCGCACATCTCCAGCAGTAGGAACTGAGCTTGCACAGACAGCTTCTGATCGAATTTCAATTTAATGCGAAAAAGCTGAATTACCG